>ML781862.1:699287-721605 GCA_009831015.1 Picea engelmannii | reverse complement strand
AATGATCGAAGGTTGACATGGCGATCAAAGGTAGCCTTGGATCATTTTTTAGCTACCTCATTGTTCTGTAAGGAAGATCGATGATCTTCATCCAGAGACTCCAAGTTCAGCAAGCGCTGCTCCATTGGAGCAGTGTCAGGTAAAAGCTCGATTATGGTGCGTAGGGTGGGAATTTCGCACTCGATGGGAAGAGTTGCCTCGACCCCATGGACTAAATGAAATGGCGTGAAACCTGTAGTAGTCTTTACTGCCGTTTGATAAGCCCATAGCGTGGAAAATAACATATGATGCCAATTGGTTTTATGTTTATTAACCATGCGTTGTAACATGGTCTTGAGGAATTCGTTCACTGCCTCGACCTATCCATTTGACTGAGGGTAATATGGTGAGGCAAACTCGTGAGAGAAGCCTAACCGAGATGAGAGTTCGACGAAGATCTCATTCTCGAAGTGTTTCCCATGGTCAGAAACAAGTTGGAGTGGTACTCCAAAATGGGATATGACGTGGTTAAAGAAAAAATGCGCTGCAGTGTCAGCGGTGTTGTTGAAAGTGGGCATAGCTTCGTCCCATTTGGTGAAGTAATCAATGACGACAACAATGTATTTGTGACCATTGCTGGAGGGGGGATTACAAGTCATAAAGTCGATGCCCCATTACAAAAAGGGCCTGCAGTAATGACAGGGTGAAGAAGAGCGGGGGGAGCTCGGGCTAAATCCTCAGAGACGTCATCTAAGAACCATGGGGGTGTTGGGAGTGCTTCAGGTTTGGGAGAAATGACATGAAGATCCGCTAGTGAGGAGGTAAGATCAATTATCACCTCTGTGGGTTGGTGACGCAGAGCCAATTGACGTTGCCTATATGTCAGGATCATTGGACACTGGTATGTAAAATGAGCTAATGAAGCACAGAGAGAGAAAGGGAATCTCATGTGTTCATTGACTGAAGTGGTGACATAGCGAATGTCAGTGATATTTGTTGTGGAGGACGTAGCAGGGCGTAGGTCGTTCTGGAATTTTTTGTGTACAACAACTAATGTCTGCCGGAAGCGTGGAAGTGCTGGGCAATGATGGGTATAATGGTCGTACTTTGAATAGATAGCACACGCGAATTTGGTCCTCAACCCTTTACTACTGGAAGGTTGGGTGGTAGTAGGACTAGAAGTAGTGACGGGTGTTGTGGGAGTTTGATTTAGGGGAATTAAATTCCGTAATTCTGGTACTGATGGGAAGTTGTTGGTTTGGTGACCCTCTTTCTCACATAGTGCGCAAGGTGGTGGGATGCGTGGAGGAAGTGGGGCAGTGGGCTCCTTCTTCTTTCTCCTACCCCCAGCTGTAGCAGGGGGTTTAGGGAGTATGGGGGTAGTGGGGGTAAGGACAGGAATCGTCATGGGGAGGCCTTCATGTGGAGGAAGGGATGGGCGAGGGACCATCTCAGGTGGATGTAAATACCACACTGGGATTGCTAACACCATATTAGGTAGTGTGAGTGTTGCGGCTACCAGGAAAGATTCGATACCGGGTGGAGGGTAAAAGAAGGGAATTTGAGTGAGGGGTTGGGGAACTATCTCCCGAATGGGACTATGCCCCCAAGGGCATGTGTATTCATGGACTGTTGGGTTCGACAAGTGCACAGGAGGCTCCGACTGGAGTGGTTCTGCGACTACTGAGACGTCAGGAATGATGGAAGCCTCATGAGGAGGAAGAGCATCCTCCGTGTGAGTTCCGTTAGATGAGATGACACATATTTGATTAGGGGGAAGGAGTGGTGGTGCTCCATGGTATGTCCCTAATAAGGATGGATCTTTGAAGATCCCAGGACCCATCTCTATGAGTGGGTATGTGTCGTGGTTGGTGTGGATGAGAGGAAGAATGTTATCGAGGTTGGCAGATGGGTTAGGCTCATAATGTGAGACTTGGTCGATGGTCACGATCTTCCCGTTATGGGGGAACATGATTGTCCGAAAGACGGATGATGCCACTGCCTTCATAGAATACATGTAACTATGTCCGAACAAGATATTGTAATCAAGCGGAGCATCGATAACTTCGATGTCAATGAGAATAGTTTTTCCCCCGAGTTCCACGGGGACATTTTGGAAGAGCCCTTCAGGAGATGATGGTCGTCCGTCATAAGATCGTAATGTGATGGCGGAGGGTATGAGTTTCGGGGAACCAAGTTTCTGCCATACTGTTTTGGACATGATGCATGTAGATGCCCCTTCATTGATGATACACCGATGAACGATGATGTTCCGTATTTTTACTGGTATTTGAATAGCGACCAAGGCGGGAAGACGAGTTTCGCAGTTATCAAGATCAAAGGTGATGAGTCGAGTATCTGCAGGGTCGACTGCCCCCAAGGCGGAAAGTAGTGATTTCCGCTGCGTAGGACAAGTCTGGAGGACTTCCAAAACTAACATGGCAGCTGGGGTTTGTGCTAAGTCATCTACCAAACTATAATTATGAGTTGCCCGAGCCTGTGGGTTGTAAACATTCCTGCGCAAGGGGTTGCGAGGGATACGTAATGGTGGTTCAGCGGAAGGGCGAGGGATCACCAACGGGGGTCCCGTCGATGTAGGTTTTGTCTCTGGAGAGATAGGAGTAGACTCAGATGGTGTCTGATACTGACGATTGCGTGTTTGCAGAAGAATTTCTTCCTCACTGGTGAGGAGAATCGTTCGCTCTGCTGGATTGTTGGGGTTGTGGTATTGGCCCACCTGAGGTGGGGGATGTTGCGTGTCCTGTTGGGTGTTTATTACACCTTGATGTGGGATAGGATTTTGCAGCACAGGGGGAGGGGGTTGTTGTGCGTATTTTTGTGGTGCCTGCTGAGGGGCAGGTTGGCAGGAGAAGGGGGAAGGCTCCCAGAGTCTTTCAACCGTTTGAAATCAACGATCTGGGGGCAATGGTGAGTGTAATGACCGAACTAACCACAAAGGGCATAAGGGAAGATGGTTTTAACATTATTCCTCCCTTGGAGTTTGTTGTTATTGCCCCCTTGGGGGTTTTGGTTCCCTTGGTTCTGGTTTCCCCTAGTGGGTTGGTGCTGTGGGGGTGGATTCCTGCCTTGACCAGGGTTGTTATTATTTCTGTTCTGTCCTTTCTTCTTGGCATTGTTCGAAGGGTGAGTTGGGTTGGCTGTGTTCAACTACTCAAAATTTTGGTATTGTTGAGCAATAGAGGGTTGAACAAAATTTATCCCTACATGAGGATGTGGGGGAGCCATGGGTTGTGGGGGACCAGGAAACGAAAAATATGGATTTTGTGGAGGTACCGGTCCATAAGGTACATAGGAAGGCGTAGTGTTCTCACTAGTACTATACGCTGATGTTGAGGGAGTACCACTGTGTGGGGGAATAGGTGGATGTATGGGAGGTGCCGGTGGTGGTCCACTGATGGGTGGAGGTATAGCAACATGATATGGCTATTGATAATGGGGTGGGGGGTAATAAGGAGTTCCCCCATATACTGGCGGGTATTGAGGTGTTCCATACATCGGTGGTGGTTGAGGTTGTGGACCATGGTGTGTGGTGGCACCTATTAGTCCATTTGCTGAGTGAGACATCCCAGGTTTGTCTTGACCAATTGGCACAGGTTTTGGAAGATCAGGAAGTACTGTGTATAAGTATCTGGACTATGCGTATATGAGGTCATATTGTTGTGCTTTGCTGATGGCTTCCTCTTCAGATTGAGGGAAGGTGGAAGCGAAATCCTTTCCAAGGAGAGAGACAAGTGATCTAAGAAACCAATCAAGGCACTGTTGCTTGGTGGTTTCTTCTTTACACAAACTACGTCGCCTACGCCACTCATGAATGTGGTCAGTGATGTGGGTGGCTGAGGTCTGTTTGAAGTTAGACAATAGTTCTAGACCATTGTCATGGCGGATGGGTAATTGGAAAAATGTCAAGAAGGATTTGGCCAATGACTCAAAGGTCCCATGGGACCCTGATTTTTCTTCGACATACCATTTGGCTGATGGGCCAGTAAGTGTGCGTTGAAATAGTCGCAATTTGATGGAATCATCCATAATGCTATTGGAAGAACACCATAGATGAAAGGTCATGACATGGTTGGCGGGGTCATCCCCTGCCTTTCCTTCAAACTTTGGTATGTCTGAAGGAAGTTTTGTTGGTATTGCAGGCCATGTGGCATCATGCAATATAGGATCATTGGTGAGCTTGGTGAGATCCGGTATGTTGAGAGAGGCCAAATATGGCATCTGTAGTGGGGTGGGAGGGTTAGCTCCAGCCATAGTGTGTTGTGAACCTGACCCTTGATGGGGACTAGGTGGGTTGGTGCTCCCTCCTTGAGAGGAAGTGGGTCCTTCGCTTCTGTGTAAAGGAGAGCGAGTGAATGGATGACCTTGGGAAGTTGACCCAAGTAATGTAGAACCAAGCAAAGCTGATCCTAATATAGTAGCACTCACAGGAGTGTGTGAAGGAGGTACCGATGAGCGGATATGACCAGATAGTCCCCCCAAGATAGGAGGGAGGTTGAGCAAGCGTCGTGAACAACGGGGGTTCTGTGGTTCCCCTATGATGTCAGACTAGTTGTGTGAATGTGTGCAACAAGTGGTGAGAGAAATATAGAAACAAAAAGCCTTTGCGTTGAATGTTTACACAATATATATATCCAAATCAAACAGTAATCAAATGTGCATCATACATAACATGAGAAAGAAGCATATATATGGGTAAGTGGGTTTTTTCCGCGTGGGGGAATCAAGAGAAAGCAAATGCTCGTGTCCTAGAAGACGTAACGTCCTTCCTATCAAATAGTACTGGACCTTCCAATAGTACTCAACAGTGGGGTCTGAAGTCACCGAAAGAGAAACTAGTGAAGGATGAAATAATTGGTTATAATGAGGGGTAGAGGGGGCATATCCCGAAAGAGCTGGCGATATTTCCCAATAGCCGCACAAAATCCAATCAAGGTGCAATTGCAGCCCACAATCACCACCTAGGTAGATGTCCTAAAGTTGGTCACTAGGTACCTCGGTCAAAGTGCGACATTTAGATTTTCGGCCTAAGAAATGGGTCACGGGCTAGATCCCATCCAAAAGGTGGGTGCCTCAAGGGGGGACACACAGAACAACCATAACTTGGCCTTCAACCCTTCACGGGTATCTCCCTTGCTTATGGTGATTGGAACACTTGACTTGGAGGATTTGAAGTTCCCTATTTGACAACCTCTATGTTTAAAAATGCGAGAACCAGATAACGGGGAGTTATTTGGATGCCTATCCCCGAAATCCTACCTAGACTAAAAAATTTCTTTTGGCACCTCCCGTGGAGGAAAACTTAGTGAGTTTTTAGAAAGATTTCAGATGATGTTGTTTTGTGAGGCTGGGGGTGAGATCCAACCTCGTTTGATTAAAAGTGGGAGTGGATAGTCCTGTCAAGAAAAGATGGGGTATTTTTAGAATCCCTTTGGAGGAAACTTACTTAGACCTCCACGTTTCGAGAAGAGGCTATGTGAGTGATGAGTGACTTTTGTGTGTGAGTGAAAGTGTGCCAAGTTTTAGTTAATTAGATGTCACCTTGCTGCATGTGGACTTCGCTTGGTCCTTACAAGAGTTTGATTACCTAATTAGCTAGATGTCATTGGTACAATCTTGCAGAATTAAAAATCCCTAGGAAGCTAGCATGTGGACATGTGGGTCCGTTACTATCCTTTAACTCCCTATGATGATGTAATCTAGAAAAAACATGAAACTATCCTAGATTGAGCATGTGGGCATGTATGGGCCCGTTACAACTTTTAAACTCTCCTAATGTTTTGATCTAAGAAAGCGAAATTCTAAACACTATCCTATCTTTGTGACATGTGGGCATGTATGGGCCCATTACAAATTTAAGATATGTTTGAAAAATGAAACTAAGAGGGGTCCCAAAAGGGCCTTTATCCTCTCCTAAAAGGTTTTGAAATTTTGTTAAGGGAGATGAGATTGTTTTCCACAATCTTTTTCTGATTCTCAAGATCGCTTGAAGGCACGAGAGAAGAGCATACTCAAGGATTGTTACTTTAATTCCTAGTCCCAAATGTGAGTTAGATGTAATTAAATATGATTTTCCACTTATGTTTGTAAATCAAAACTAGCCATCCATGTGGAAAAAAGCAAAGAAGGGAAATTGATTTTTATCCTCCTAAGTGCCTATGTTTGGTTGACTAACTCCTTTATATTATGAGGGGACTAAGTGTAATGTGGCTTTACAACATTTTTTACAACATATTTAAGAAGGCAGATGGCCTTTCCCACATCCAAAGCACTCACAATGAAAAATTTTAATCAAATGAGCGGCCTCTAGTGCAGATAGAGGCGCACAGAGCACAGACGTGCGAGCAAGATTGATACCGAAAGCACATGCGCACAGAGAAAATCCGTTACGAAAGCGCATGCACGCACGATGCGCGTCTGTGGGGTGGAATACCCGCGCACCTATGACAAACGACCGAGAAAGAAATCCTGAATGGATTTCTCTCAATTCTCCTTTGAATTGACTGGTTAGCAGGTCGACAGAGGCCGATTTGTGCACCTGCAAGTTAAACAAACTAAAAGGAAAGCAAAATAAACCCAAATGAGGGAGGAATTGATACCTTCTCCCCAGTATGGTCACCAATATGTTTGCACCCTTTTCGTCGACTTGGTGAGCAAATCGAGGGTGCTTACATGCCCAGTTGGGTCTTGCTGAGCATGACAACTGTAGAGGAAAGAGTTAGAGAAAGAAAAACAAAACTACAAGCAATAATTAAATTAAAACAGATTAAAACTATGAGCATATGGATAAAGAAATAACAAACACAAAAAGACCAATATCACCAATGTTTTTAGGCTGATCAATTGATGAAATCAAAGCACAATGAAGAAAGGGGACTATGAGTCCCTTCTTTCTCTAATGGAAGGCTCTTGAGGCCCTCACAAACTTGCTCTCCTTACAATAAGAAAATGAAAATGATGGTGAAAGAACTCCTAGCACATCCACTCAATGGAGAGGTGGATAGCTCAATGAAATGGTGCCAATGTGTTATTGTCAAGGAGTGAGTCCTTAAAACAATCTAGGCAGCATAACATTACATGAAATTCCTTGAGAAAATGATGTTTCTTCATGGCTTTTTATAGCATAGCATTGGGTGATTATGTAACTCCTTTGAAATGTGAAAAGGGTCTCTTTAGGGCTTCATTAGGTCTTTGACCAGCCTACCATGCCGATTCAACTTTGATTTGAGGGTCAAATCGGCTTGGGAGCTGATCCATAAGTGGTTGAGAGGCCGACCAATTCAATAAATGCGTCGTTTAGCAGGTGCGCGGGTTTTTGCGCCAACAACCATGCATCGTGCGCGTATGCGCACATGGTACGTTCATATTCCGCGCATGTGCACGCGCACCAAAATTCTGTAAAGCGCCCTTCAATTTTTGGTTACTTTGTATAGTTTTTGACCTTTCTGGAATGCTATGAAATTAATTCAGTGCCATGAATGACTTCATTACTGTTTGACGATGTTGGGTTCTTGTCGCCATGTGCGGATGAAATTTCAGTGATAACAGGAAGTTTGATGATTGTAATGGGAAATGGTTAGCATCTCACATGCAGTTGGTGTTGTAAGTAGACACATGGAAAAACCAGGTGAAGAGCATGGAAATGGGTGATTCAAACAAAAAAGCACAAGGATCACCTACAATGGTTGCAATGATTTAGTCTGTGGTTATGATTCATGAGATTTGGACGAGAGAATATCTACCTCAGGTTATGTCTTGAAAGAATGCAAGGATTTGTTGGGTAAGTCTGAATAGGTACATAATGTGGTGTTCCATGGCGGTCAAAGTGTTGTTCATTTGATTAACAATCCAACGTATCAAAATGGGACAAGTGCATTGGTTTATTAGACATGTCACTGATGGAGGTGGAATGGTCCATACTGGAGAGAATCGTGCAAACATGTTCACATAACAATACTATTAAAGAAGTTGTGGAGTTGTGATGGTGTTTGGATTCTCTTGAATTGCAGGAAAGGTGATGAATTAATTAAGGGCATGCTATATCATGGCAATTGTTGTCAAGGTGGAGATTGTTGGAAACATGCCAATGAATTTTCCATGCGGTCACATGCACATGCATGCAGTTATATTAGGAATGCACATGCATACACTCTTTTGTGAACATATTGTGTAACTGGTGGATATAATTATAATCAGTTTGTCTAACTATTTGAGAGATGATATATATATGAGCATACCCATAGAGGTGAGAGTACAATGTTTGTATGAGAAGATAGGATGGTTGTATGCATGGATGAGCTATTGTAATTCTCCCTTGAATAATAAGAATACCGATTATCATTGCTCGTGGTTTTCTTTCGCATTGAGTTTCCACATAAATAACCATGTCAATTGTGTGATTGTTGTTGTGTTGTGTTTAGTTTTATGTTCTCAGTTTGATGCTTTATTTTTCTTCCATTGCTTAACATATTGGAAGAATAAATGATAAAGGCAATCACATTCCAATGATAAGCATACCATCATATTCCCATTAAATAATGTCATTTATGTATACGAATATAATAATTATTTATACTTCATGTGAGGGATTTTGATTAAAAGAAACAAATGTTAATAATTAGTTAATCCCTACATATTTCATATAATCCATATAAGACACTAAAGAAGTGATTTCGCATTGAGAAGATAAAGGCAGAGCATAAACTTTCTAGTGAACTTGTATTTTAACAATAAAATGCAAGTCATGTGTTGCATCCTCACCGGAAATAATCCAAACATTATCATTGGAATCATATGCTAAGAAGGGTATATGGATTATCCCAAGCCATCGAGTGCCATATTATTCGGCGCTAGTATGAAAACATTTCTATGTAAAAAGAATACATTTTTTAACACCATGATAAATCTAGATTTCTAAATTTTAAGAAAAATTTCTCATAAATTTTTAATCCCTTGAATGTTTTTAAAATTTTCAAAATTTTGTGTTTGCTTATGAGAGCAACATAATAATGATAACATCCTAATGCGTTTAGCCTTTTTAAGGTGAATCCCAAGTTCTTATTAATAGGAGGGAAGTATTTATTATGAGACTTCACCGACATAATCAATAAGTGCCAATGAAACTCCCATCTTATGAGAGTGTCTATAGTACAAAAAATGCCCAATCGTATAGATTTTTGTGAGTGGTTTTTTAGTGGGTGCATTTTGTTGTTAATGACCTAGAAACAACATAATTTAGTGTAGGATTTGTGGTAAACATAATAAAAGAGCAACAACTTATTTTTGGAATGAAAATAAAAATATTTGTTGGATCAACAATCACCTGTGTGGGTGTGATGCAAAAACATTAAATTTGAATAGGAAGAAACTCAAACATACTAAAATGTGTGAATAAAGAAGACTAAAATAAGAGTTAAAAAAAAAAAAGATAGATGTGGAATAAAACTTTTAGCTTTGTGAGCTATTAAAAAAACCCAAGCATATATTTTAATATACATTTTTAAAAATATTTAAAGACATTTAACCTTGAAGGTGTAGCATTAAAAATATATTAAAGGGAACCATGAGAATTATTGAAAATTCAAGGAAGGCCTCAGTGCCACATGCAACATGTCATCCAACACAAGAAAATATGTCACCCAACAAAGAGTTAAATGACGAATTAAATGAATTAAATACCTCAGTGGTGGAGTTCTCCAACAAAGTCAATGGTGTATATGTAAAATAATTAAAATCCTCGATGGATGAGATCTCTAACAAACTCAGCGATATAGATGAAATTTACAAAATATAGATGAGATGGATTATTTGTCGAGAAGACTTGGTAACGCGGAACAAGGATTAAAGGTGTGGGGATAAAACCACGATGAGCTCAAGGCCCATGTTGCATCATTGGAAAATTGGAATAAGGAATTAAATAACCACACTTTCCACTCACCAATACTTTTTCTCACCCCCCAAACATTCGTCTAATTTTGGATCATTTAATAGATTTACACACAAGATGAGATTTGATGGAGAAGATGACATGAAAAACACAAGGTGGATTAATTGACTTGAATGCTATTTTGAGTTACACAATGTGTGTGATGACGAGGAGAAAATTAACTTTTCATCATTGCACTTAGATAAGGAAACACGTGATTGATTCTTATGGTGGCACTCAAAATCTCAATTAAGAAAATGGGAGACATTTAAGAAGCATTTTTTTGGGAGATTTTAGAACATTGAGGAAAATGAAGTTTTTTCCAAACTCACTCGATTACAACAGGAAGGTAGGGTGGATGAATTATTTAACGAGTTATATGTGTTAGTTACAAGTGTGATTGATTTATCAGATGATCACCTCCTACAAATTTCCATATCGGGATTGAAGAAAGACATAAGAAATATAATTAAACTAATAGATATCAAGGATGTGGAACAATTGCKATTAAAATCYARGGCGACATAAGAAHAAWTGGTGTTTTTTCAATGACCTCTTTGGTCTCATTTTGAAGAACCAAGTTGAAAGTTTACTCCCACTAGGGATGATTTTAAGGATGGAAATTTATTTTAAATTGTAGAAACTTTATCGAATCTTACTAATCCTTCATATGCCAATTATAAAATGTTTGGCGATATTTTTGTAAAAATATTCAAATTTCTAATGATTTTATATAGTTTGTATAAAATTTTGGTGATTTTAAAGGTAAAATAATTTTATCCTATAGAATTTTATTGAATCATTTTTAGAATGGAGAATCTTTTTTTTGGGAATAAACATGGAAAATTATTGCATGAGCGAAATTTAGTCCCTAGAATTATCCCTAACTCCCGCTTACAAAGGGACTCCACCACCTAACATAGAAGATGAAAAAAGTCGGTGTTTTATATGTCATGAACCTAACTGGAAGCCAAGCCACAAAAGTAAGGGAAAACAATTTTATATGTGTGAAATAGAGAGAAATAAAGACAACGACAAAGATTTAGAAGATTCTAATGAATAATCCAAAAAATGCAAAAAATCTATCCATCAAAATAACAATGCTTTGAGGACAAAGCATTTAAAGGAGGGATGACTTGTAGTATAACTAAAATATCATTAATAATTAACATATGTAATCATTGATATTTATAATTGACCATTGTGAAGAATATGAATAGAAATAAAAAGGGGTGTTCAACGCCGAAGCATTGAACGTTGAATTCCCCTTAAGGTTACATGTTAAATGAGGATCTAGTTTCGTCGTTGGATTCAACGATGGATGGAATTCCATCGTGGATGTAGGAATGCTAGGGAATCTCTATGGATATAGGAATGATGGGGAATATCTATGGATGTAGGAACTTAGGGATGGTATGAATGAGATGGACCCACGTGGGTGCCACGTGGCCCTTGACTGATAATTCCTGAAGAGCTTTGGGAGGTCATAACTTTCAATCCAGAGTTCGAATTTGAGCCTGGTAGTAGTCATTAGAAAGCTATAGTTGAGTAGAGAAGGATGGAGAGCCCGGAGAGAGGTTTCGAGACTATTAATAAAAGACAAAATTTGATTCCCCATCCCTAAAAAGGGTAATTAGGGGTCGAGTGTGTTACAAATTGGTATGAGAGCGGGCAACATCACTTGACTTTCTTGGGCTCATGAACGAGTCACATAAAAATATTATTAGAGACCCTTTAAGGGTAACACCCTATATTACCCCATTCCTAAGAGACTTATTTAAACCTCTACTGAAGTGAGGAATGAGACTTTCTGTTGTTGTAATATGTTTTGAAAAAAAAAAATCTCTGAACGGTGTGTTGTTCATAAACTAGTAAATGATTAACTAACATAAAATGTTTTATCAACACTCAAGTAGTCGGTGGACAGGAGGAAAAACCATAGCATGAAGGATGGTGACACACCATGAATTGGGGAAAATATCCCACAATAGAGAGGAAGAATCTGATGAGAGGAGGGCGGTGGAAACCCCTCCATATTTGGATAAAACCGTAAGAAGCCTCATGGCATAATTACAGAGTTGTAAGGATGACAATGAAATGATGATAAAAGAGCAGGTAAAACAAAATGAAATTAATGCAGTCTTACTGCAAATTTGATCAGATATACAAATGCAGCTGCAACATGGACCAACATTCAGTCATCTGGACATACATCACACTAATAAAACCCAAAGTCTACCTGAGATACGAAAGTATGGCCCTGAAAGTGGCCACACAAGGAGAAGCAATTCAAAGAAGGCCCAACATGGAGTCAAGAGACACTCATCGGAAGAATCCTTTGGTGAGGAAACTGACAACTCCAAGGGATCTTCTAGTAGAAAAACTAGTTCACATTCCAAGAGGAGAAGAAATAAGAGGAAACATTCCAAGCATCATGACCATGAAGAGTTTAAGAAATCCAAACCACTCACTTTTGATGGAGAAATTAAGAAGGGGGAAGAAGCAAAAGTTTGGCTGCTTGGATTGAAGAAGTACTTCAAAGTCCATTACTACTCTGAAAAAATTAAAGGCTCGAATAACCATTTTCAACCTGAAAGGAAAGGCCTCTATTTGGTGGGAGGACCTTAGGAATGTGAAAGGAATCCATGAGAAGGACTTGTCATGGAAACAATTTGAGAAATACTTCAAGAAGAAGTATTTTTCAGAGAAATACTTTGATGGGAACACCAAMGAGTTCTATGAACTCAAGTTAGGAAAACTCACAATAGATGAATATATCAACAAATTCCTTGAGATGATAAGGTATGTGCCCTACATAAAGGATGAAAAGGTAAATATGCAATGATTTATTAGTGGATTACCTTAGTCCTTCTAGGAAAGAATTGAGTTTGATGAGACAAAGACTTTAKAAGACATTATCYRGAWGGCGAGGTATTTCTATGAGAAATTCAAGAATAAGACAGAACCTCATGAGGAATGGAAGAAAAATAGTCGTTAGGAATTCAAGAAGAAGGGGTTTAAACCCTCAAGATTTAACAACCATGGGAAATGTTCTAATATGAGCCTTCCTACTAGAAGTGTATATCACCAAAATTTTTCATCTCAGAGTGGAAATAAACCCTTTGGAGCAACCTCAGGTAAGAATAATAACACAAAGAGAGAACCCTTTAAATGTTGGGGTTGTGGAGAAAAAAATATGTTGAGGGACTGTCCACATAGGCAACATAACAATAAGAGGGTCTACAACTTCCAAGAGGCTACCATAGTCAATGATGTGGCTAGGAGCATGCCAAAATTTGTGCAGCCTTGGATAATAGAAAAGTTGACCACCAAGCTTTAGTGGTGGATATGGAAGGTATAATTTCCAACCATGTAGTTTCCATTTTATATGACCCTGGTTCTAATTTGAGTTATGTTTCCCCTCAAACTATTGATAAATGTAAATTGCAATAATTTAAACATGTTAAATCATGGCTGTTACAACTGGCCACTGGAACCAAAAGAAAAGTAACAGAGGTCATACCATCATGCCAATTCAATATGAATGGATTACCCACCCAAGCAACCCTAAACATACTTCCTTTAAGATCTTATGACTTGTTGATTGGCATGGACTAGTTGGCTGCCCATAAAACCAAGTTGGATTTTTACAATAAAAATTTAGATTATGAAGATGAAGAAGAGAGAAAAATAACCCTACAAGGAATTCAAAATCTTGTCTCAGTGAGGCAAATATTATCCCTTCAAGTGAAGAAGTATTGCATAAAAGGATGCCCTTTATATGCAATACAAGGGGTGAAATTTGTCAAGGAGAGTAAAACAATCCTAGAGGACCATCCCATATTAAGAGAGTATAAACATGTGTTTCCAAAAGAGGTACTATGTCTACCTCTAAGAAGAGATATTGAATTTTCAATAGAACTTGTACTAGGAGCAGTGCCAATTCCTAGAGCACCCTATATAATGAGCACTCTAGAGATGGTTGAGCTCAAACTACAACTAAAGGAGATGTTGCACAAATTCTACATTCGGCCTAGTGTGTCTCCATGGGGACCACCAACCTTATTTGTGAAAAAGAAGGATGACACACTCAGGTTGTGCATAGACTATAGACAACTCAATAAGATGACCATTAAGAATAAGTATCCCTTGCCAATGATCGATGACTTGTTTGACCAATTAAGGGGTGCTACAATTTTCTCCAAGATTGGCTTGAGGTCTGGATACCATCATGTCTGAATTAATGATGAAGACATCCAAAACATAGCCTTGAGGACAAGATATGGTCACTATGAATTTGTGGTGGTGCAATTTGGGCTTACCAATGCACCAACCACTTTTATGTTCTTAATGAATACTGTACTTAGTAAGTTCTTGGACATATTCATGTTGGTTTTCATTGATGATATACTAATCTATTCTAAGAATAGGGAAGAGCTTGAAGAACATCTCGAGCTAGTTCTTCAAGTGCTAAGAGAACATCATCTCTATGCTAAGTTTAGAAAGTGTGACTTTTTCCATAAACAATTCCATTACCTAGTCCATGTTATTTCTGAAGAAGGAGTGGTAGTTGATCTCAACAAGATCAAATCCATTATGGGTTGGACTACCCCCAAAAATGTATCTAATATGATTCAGATTATTTTTTGCACGAAATGAGAGCGGAGATATAATAAAGAAATGCACAGAGATATCATGTATATACAGTAATATATCAGAAATGTATCAGAGATGCAACAATAAACACAAATATATAGTAATACACGATTTCTATTCATCAAAGAAATGTACAGAGATTGTAAAATACAATGTGAAAGACTCGCTAGAATGGTGGTAGTTTATCTCTGAGAAGAGATGTGACGGCTACTCACATCCGTGATAAGACGATTACAATGAGGCTCTGAAGGCATTTTTACAATAAACGGGAATTCCAAAAGTCCTAGACATCCAAAAACCTAACCCTAGGATATGAAGCGCCAAAATTCATGTGGGCCCCGTTTGGGTAAGTGAGTACATCAACTTCCTGGGGTCTTAACTTTTGCATGCGATCTCCGTTTTAGGTGTGTGATAGCTCGTTGGAAAGATCTATCCAAGGACTACAATGCTCGAGACAAAATAGCATTGTAGATGTAATTTTACAAGAGAAACATACCCAAAAAAACATCCTTTAGGGCCTCAAAATGGCCCCGGAAGTTCAGGACCTGAAAAAACTGCTAAAAATAGTAAATTACCAAAATTGCCAGAAACATGTTTTGGGCCAGTTGGAGAAGGTGGGTGGCCACCGATATCCACCTGGATCATAATATCAGATCCTTTATGGGCCTAGAAGGATACTATAGGAGGTTCATAAAGGGATTTTCTAATATTGGTTTCCCAATCACCTCCCTTTAGAAAAAATGAAATAAATTCATTTGGAAATTAGAATGTGAAGAGAGATTCCAAGAACTGAAATATATCCTAACCAATTCACTTGTGATGAATATTGCAAACCCAAACAAGGACTTCCTTGTGTGTACATATGTCTGCAAGGAAGGGATCGTAGGATTCCTTATGCAAGAAGGACATGTAATTTTCTACGAATCCAAAAAATTGAATGAACATGAAATCAATTATGTGACCCATGATCTAGAATTAGCTTCCATAGTACATGCTTTAAAAATGTGGAGGCATTACCTCTTAGGTAGAAGAATTGTGCTTATGACAAACCATATAGGGTTGAGATATCTGTTTGATCAACCAAATCCCAATGATATACAATCTAGATGGATGGCTCTCCTTAGTGAGGTTGATTTTGAAATCAAACATATCAAAGGAAAATAAAATAGAGTGGCTGATGCTCTTAGCAGAAGTATGAAAGCGATTCACTTGGAAACTGTAAGCACCTGTGAAACAAACATCAATGAGAGAGTCAAAAGTGTACAAGAAAAAGATGCATTTTTCAAGACTGTGAAATTATACTTAGAGCAAGATCCCACATGGATGAAGTATGAGGGTTATCGATTTCTAAATGATGGCCTGCTAACTTACAAAGGTAGGTTGTATATCCCAAATTGTGATGACTTGAAGAGGTTCATAATGGATGAACTACACAAAGACCACATATTGGTCATCATGGTTATCATAAGATGATCACAACCACCAGGAAACTATTTCATTGGCCCGAACTGAAAAATGAGATAACTGATTACTTAGCCAAATGTTTAGAATGTTAGTAGGTTAAGGAAGAGAATCAACATCTGGTAGGGTTGTTGCAACCCCTACCAATACTAGAATGGAAATGGGAAACTATCTCCATGAATTTCATCACAGGGTTACCAAGATCAAAAAAATAGAATGACGCCATTGTAAGTTTTGAATTTGTGAAGTAAAGAAATGCATGCAGATTCTTAATAAAAACATAAATTAATCAATGACTCATACACATAGTACACAAAGATTTATATCGGGAACCCTTAACTAGGAGAAAACCTTTCAATTCTTCATTGTATTAATTTCACCATCCACCATACAATATATATAAAATGTTTTTAGGTACTTCATAGATGCCAAAATCCTAATCCCTTAATCCAGGATTAATTTAGAAAACCGCTAAAAATAGAAAAATCCGCTAAAATAGCAAAAACGCCGAAAAATAAAATTTGGGGCATTGCCTTGAATGCTGTCCGTAACTAGGAGGGGCCATACTTGGCCCCCCATGGGACCTCTCTAGGAATCGTCAGACGCATTTGTCGAATCTGGCGCGCCCACACACACACATGCAACGAATATAACACATACCCAACAACCATCATGGTAGTTGTGTACAAACAGGGCAAGGTTTCTCACTTCATTCTCATCAAGTCAACTTGCAAGGCAATAGATATTGCCAATATTTTCATGAAAGAAATATATAGACTGCATGGCATGCTTAAAGAAATCATATTTGACAAAGATATGCAATTTACTTCAAAATTTTGGAAATTTTGTTTGTTGGTTTGAAACTAAATTGCTATTTAGTACAACCTATCACCCTCAAATCGATGGACAAACATAGAGAGTAAGCCAAGTGTTAGAGGACATGCTAAGGATGCATGTGATGCATCATCCCAAGAAGTCAGAAGACTACCTACCACTGGTATAGTTTGGCTACAACAATGGCTATCAACAGTCATTGAAGATGAGCCCTTTTGAGGCCCTCTATGGTAGATAATGCAATATTTCAATCAACTAGGATAACCTAGTAGAAAAAATTACAATCAGGATAGATATGCTGAAGGAAATGGAACAACAAGTAGTTTAGATAAAACAAAATCTGAAAATGGCCCAGGATAGACATAAAAGCTATGCAGACAGAAAAAGGACTCCGAGAGAGTTCAAAACAGGGGATCATGTGTATCTTTGAGTTAGAACCAGAAAAATCTTCTCAAGAATGGGAGCTTGTGCCAAGCTACAACCTCAGTATTGTGGACCCTTTGAAATTTTGGATAGATTTGGACCTGTATCATATAAACTAGAACTTCCTCTCATAGTGAAGGCACATAATGTTTTCCATGTTTCATTATTGAAGAAATATCTACATGATTCTAATCATATAATTGATTGGTCTGTGATTCATGGGGAACCATAGGGAGAATTCCTACCAGAACCATAATGCATAATAGACAAACCCACTCAAGAACAAAACCATTTCATAGGTCAAGGTGTAGTGGAAACACTTTGGTCTAGATGAAGCTACATGGGAAATGGAGTATGCCATGAAACAAGCATACCCATTTTTGCTTACTTCTGTACATACATAGCACAACGAAAGGTAGAAAATCGAGGACAATGTTCCTTTAAGGGGGAGGGGATTGTAATACCCATGTTTCCCCCAGCTTGTAAATATAACTATAACTTGCCAAAAGACCGTGGAAGACTAAATATATGTGAATGTTGGATTTGATGAACCTTTTGTTATAAAATGTAATGTGCTTATTATGTTATTAATTAAAAATGGATAGTGTTGCATAGTTGCTAAAAGGGTTTTTTTTCAAGATAGATCATGATGCTATGAGAGAGATGGCGAGGGGAACCAAAACTGGTTATGATGGCCCCCACCAAATCAATACCTTACTGGATTTAATTGCTCAGACCCAGAACAATCCTTTGACCCAGAAATAAATTACCAGTCAGGCTAGTAGTTGGGAAGCCTCCTCAAGATTTAATGAGGAGATGGGAAGGGTACCCATATGCAAGGCTTCCAGACATGACCACGAGTTGGGGATTCGAACCCATGCAATATTATTGAGGAAGGAAAGAAAGGAAGTGAGTTTGTGGGCAAAGGCAGATCCGTGAGAGTAGGATCCAAGAGACCAATTTCCCAAAAAGGAGAGAAGAACGGTTGCATCTCTCGGGTTCAAATGAGAATTGAGAAACAATTTCGTTCTGGGTGCAAGAAGTTGCTAGTAGCGTTTTTAGTCTAAGATGATAAACGAGGCTACAAATAATATGAGTGACTAGGAAGTACTTGTTGTAGGCCCCCTTTCTTGGTACAAAGAAAACTGTTTTCTATGTTCCTATGGGAGGAGGAGAGTAACCTCCATCCCTAACTATCGCTGCGCAAGAAGAAAGAGTCTCTTTCAAAGCATCAAGGTCTAGCTAGGGGGTGGCCAACGGTAAATCCATTCAAGAGTGGTTGTGCCTATGGTTAGGTGGAAATATGCACCCCTTTCAATAGTCACTTCATGATTTCTGGATTCTGATAAGTATTTTCATACTCTGTGTACTGGAATGGAAGTGATGGTTGAATGCCTGAATTTATGGTTAAATTTTACAATGTTTGATAAGTCATTTGAAATGCTTATTACTTTTTTGTGAACCCATGGTTTTTTTAATGGTCTTATGTTTTCCTCATCTTAGAAACTAGGGAGTTATGGGACACGGGTCTGTAAGTGAGTCTCATAATAAGCTACGGTCTCTGCACTGGCTGGAAATTTCCTAAGGAAATTCGTCCCAAGGAATGATTTAATGATATAGGAGTCAGGGTAGACTTCGCTGGGATTCCTCAGTCATATCGACCTCTCAATTCACCCTTCGTAGGTCACTAAGTCCAAACTCTTTGGAAGGAGGGTGCCTCCTTCAAACCGTTCACCTCTGTGACTGAGGGCTTATGTCCATGATTATATCCAAATCGTGACTGAGTGTTGAGCATGCAACCTTGAGGATTGTCTAAGATTCCATATGACCAAGGTCTCAGAACCCTGCGCTAGACCTGAAAGGGTCTAATCCTTTCTGACTTCGGAACTCTGGGAGTTCAGAGCTTTGGGGTGATTGGACTTACTACTCTCAAACCAAATGAAGGAAACCTGTTGGTTTGGTCACCAACGAGGTTGATCGAAATCTGACATTTCCCCTAATCGTGACCAATGGACCTGCCCCACTGTTAAACCCTAACCCACTTACCAATCGCGAAGTAATGCGAGCCACAGATCCAAGGGTATTCGAGAGTCTCCCTGCCTGTTGTATCTATGTCGATTTTAGTCCGACATTGACTACTATGGGAGAACAAAGGTGTCATAGCACCAAATTTCCTGAGCACCAGAGTTGCGAATTAATGTGGGCTATGGATATGGGGAGTTTGTTGAGAACCCCTCTTAACGTTCAATCAATCCGTGGAGGGACTCACATACAACACTTCGACGAAGTCCTACTTTGGGAGAGTGAAGCTGTCATAATGCCAAACTCCCCAAATGTTGGAATTGTGAATTAACGTGAACCGTAGATCTTGGGATGCTTCGTGATCCTTCCTGGCCATTGGATCCATGTTGCGGTTAGTCCGACATTGACCACTTCATGGGAAAGGGGGTGGTGAGTGAGCGAAAAACTCCAAACGTCGAACTCACGAAGTCATGCGAGCCGTAGATCTAAGGATGCTACGGGGCCATTTCTGACCGTTAGATTTGGACCATGGTCATCTTGACGCTGACCACTATAGGAGCAATGAGGAAGTCACACAGTGGATTCTTTGAACACCGAAGTTACAAAGTAATAGAGGCAGTAGATCAACAGATCTATGTGGACGCATCTCAACCCTGAGATCTAATGGCGTCGGAAGGCTATTAGTCCAGAGTGACGTGGCACACTAACATCACCCAGAGTGACGTGGACCCACGCTTGACATGCCACATGTCACCTTGATTCATACTTTTCACAGACCCTATGTGCTCATTAGAATGTGATATGTGTCACCCACAGACAGGGCCACGTGTCATCTCTACCTTGCCGTGTGTCACCCCCTTGGCACATATTTTCTTGGCCCATTTTTTAGGTGGAGTACTTGGAACCTACCTGTCCTTTTCTTTTCATTTAATATGCCACCACGTGTAAGGGTGGACCCTTCTGGAGTTCGGGACTCTTGAGGTTTGGGGTGTAGTGTCGTAGATAAGTCGAAAGGTTTGAAGGCCGGAGCGACGTGGCGAGATTTCGGGCTCCTTCAGGAGGTCGAGATTTCGGGACTCCGAAGAATATGCATGTAGAAATAAAAAGAGGTGTTCAACGCCGAATTCCTCTTCAGCTTATGTGTTAAATGTGGATCGAGTTCCACCATTGGATTCGACAGTGGATGGAATTCCGTCGTGGATGAAGGAACATTGAGGAATCTTCGTGGATTTAGGAACTTGGGGATGGTACGAATGAGATGGACCAACGTGGCCCTTGACTGATAACACCCGAAGAGCTTTGGGAGGTCATAACTTGCAATCCAAAGTTCGGATTTGAGCCTGGTAGCAGTCCTTAGAAAGCTATAGTTGAGCAGAAGAGGATGGAGACCCTAGAGAGAGGATTAGAGACTATTAAGGAAATAAAAATTTTGATGCCTCATCCCTAAAACGGGTACTTAGGGGTCGGGTGTGTTACACCACCCATTCTTAAATAATTAACCAATTGTGAAGGTAACTGGAAGAAATGATTAGATCCTATAATAAAATCTTCTCCTAGTCTAATGTTTGCTTCATTCCCAAGACCCCAAGCCATCCATTTTTCAATCACTGGTACTGCTTTATAAAAACCTTGCCACACCACCGATGCTCCCCTAATACTTTTATTCTCTTGTCACAACCATAATTCTAAATTGAACGACTTCCAATACTTAGTCTTCAGTATCTTCCCCCATAAATTTTCTTTATGTAAACCTCTCCACAATAACTTCGCAGCCCAGGCTTCACCAAAACATACTACATTTTTGAGACTCCAACCTCCATAGTTATAAGGATGGGATAAAACTTCCCATTTAACTAGGTGAAAAACATGAGACTTCTTTCTACCCACCCATAGGAAGTCAAAGAGTTTCTCTTAACCCATTTATGATAAATTTAGAAATGCTAGGCAAAAAGAGCCAATAGAAATGTATTGCATCTAACACAGCTAGAAGTAATCTTCTGCCCATGGAAAGACATATGTTGCACCATAGCCCTATTCTCTTATCCACTTTTTTAATAATCCAAACAGCAACCATATAAATGCATTTTAAGAACTCAATGCATATATTGCAACGTATATGAATATTTTAATTCACTTAGGCCAACTATTGTAAAATCAATTATAAATAATAATGATTAGAGTTTTGTTATATAAACCTAAAAATACATTAAAAATGTAAAAATAAAAATGATAAAAATAGTTAACCGATGGTAATTCCTATGACTCCTAGCGGGCTTCACCATCCACTTTTACAAATAGATGTGAATATATAATTCATTGGAGTTGCAGTAATCTCGATGAAACAGAGCAGGGTTTATAAGGGTTTATAAAAGTTTAAAGCCGATCGTAGGTCTGCATGTTTAAAAGAATAGGGTGCATGAATCTGAATAGGGTTCATGAATCTTACGTCCTGCCGTGTGGATCTCGTGGATCTCAGTAACGCAGAAATAGATGGAATTAGTTACAATTTCCATGACATTCAGAGAGACTCCGAAAGTATCGACGTTTGGGATGGAGAGGATTTCTGCGATTCCCTAAAAGGTTGTAAATGAAGAAGTTGTGATGCACTTGAATTCTAAGTTTTAAGGAGAATCTCTTCAACGTAGAGCTATACGCTGCGTCTATATATTTCAGATTAGTATAGCGCAGTTTCAATATCGTCTCGTTATTTGTTTATTCGTGATCAATCGCCATGGCAGAAACCAGAATTAATTTATGTGCTGTGTTAACTATAGCGGTCGTCGCTTTATATGTGGGAAGCTGGGCAAAGGCCGAGACGATTGATCAGCCATCAAAGAGGCAGAGCTTTAAAGCTTTCCAAGTGAATCTAATACGCAGAGACTCCCCTCTCTCGCCATTCGTAGACGGTCGGAGCCTTTCACTTGCCCAACGATTGCGCCGAGCTATTGAACGAAGCAACTACAGGCAGCGCAGGTTCCAATCTTTCATTACCAAAAGCGC
>ML781862.1:655825-667142 GCA_009831015.1 Picea engelmannii | reverse complement strand
TTAGTAGGTCTTTTCAATGCTTGTATGTGAAAAAGGGGTTTGAGTTTTGGGGTGGTAGGTTAAAAGTGATTTCTTTCAGGTCATGATCTGCATGCAAGCCTAACCCTAATTTTCTATTCCGTAGGGTATTATTTCCCAACAACAGAATTGGCGACTCCACTGGGGAAGATACTCTTAGGGTTTTCTGATTTTGTTGAAGGTTTTTGGGTAGCTTAAAGGAGTAGATTTTATGTTTCTTTGTTTGTTTGTTTTCTGTTAGATTAGAGCTAGCAGGGAACCTGGTTCTTTATACCATTTTTTACTTGACTATGCTTGATGGTGATTATCGAGACACACAGAGGTACACGTGGCCTGCAGAAGGCCTACATGCATGTAACCCGCGCCCTAACCTTCTACAGCCCGAGTTTGAACGCTTGCTGTAGAGGTTTCAGTATGTGTAGGACTCAGAGAGCTTAAGAGGTAGTCTCCTCTTCCCTGTCAGAATTTCACATTCTTAGGGGGATTTCTGGATCCTGTCTGAGTCTTTCTGGTTCGAAGTCTTGTCTCAGTTTGCTTTATTGCATTTTGTTATTCTTTGTAATCATTTTCTCTTTTCTGTTGGAAGAAGCATCCAAGCCTTTAAGAGACCCTGGCTGTCAATACCAGAGGCCTTTTCCAGGTCTGGACTGCATGTATTTGGTTTTGTCTTAGCATTTATACAGACCCAAGGCCTGTGCAAGTTCTACCCATGGGTACCTACGCGCTGTTATAGCTCAACACGCGTTTGCACGCGTCCTGTTTCAGTGACAGTCGCGGGCTTGACTGGTTGCTTTTCAGCCTGGATGGGGCAGTCATCCCCTCCTGTGGTGAGAAGTGTTCCTCTAAGGGGTTTGAGTCTAGGGCTGCACAATCAGTAGGTTAGGGCCTCTTATCCTTAGCCTTGTTCTTTCTTAGTTGATTGTTGATAGAAAAGATAAAAAAGAAATATTTTTTTTTATGGTTTTTAGACAAGCGTAAGAAGCAGTGCCTTCTCGATTGCCATTGAGTGTCTTTGCTCTGTTTCTTTGCGATCTGCTCTTTAATCTAGAATTTTATTTTGTTTTCTTGGTTTTGTGCTTGTCAGCATTTTTCCTTTGTTGTTTCATTTAGTACTCAAATAAAATATATATATATATATATCTCTTTGTCATTTTCCTCTTTGTTTTAAGATTGTGTTATTGCATCAATAGCTAGGAAGAAGTATTTTTTCATAAGTTTTTGCAGTACATTTAGAGCATAAGTAGCTCGCAGATTGAGAGAAATTTCTTTATGTTTGTTGCATGAAATCTTAGAAAAGTTGAAAAGAAAAAGAAATCTTTCTTGGTGAAAAGTTGCTAGTTTTTTCATTTTTTGTAAAAGTTTTTGTTTCCAAGCATTTCTTATTCATTTTTCTTTGAGTCTTTACACACCATCAGTTTCACTTTCATACCTTGTGATGTAAAAAATCCCATAAAAGCAACGCTAATTTAAAATCTATTAGACTCTTTTTGTTTGTAGGGTTCATACACTAGCTCAGGACTAGGGCCTTGGAATAGGTTGGAGAGTAAATTCTCCAAGGCCACTCAAACCAAACATTGGAGTCTGTCATAGGGAGTGTAGAAGTCCAGTTACGTAAAAGTTATCCGGGACCCCCCTCTAACATAGGGGCTAAACACGAGGTCATGTAAGGAAATGTAGCGAAGATAACCCCTCCAAAGTTGGACCGAGCGTAGTGGAGAACACATATTGAGGATTTGTTGAGGGATTCTGTCATTTGCATTTTCCACGGGGCTTCGTGGGTCTCAAATCCGTTCGAGGTCCTCAGTTTTCTTCTGGACCATTTTCTCTCGATACCCTTGACAGGTTTCGGGCTTGATACCCTGCTCATTGTGGTCTACCCGACTATCAACTGTACCCGCCCGGTGACTGTTCGCGTGCTGGCAAACTAGTTGCCAATCTTTTCTAGGGACATACACAGGTGACTGTGGGGGTATATCGCGGTACCTAGGACAGACATCGAGCCACACTTTGCAGAGTATACCCGGAGGGTGCTTTCGTATTCGAGTTGCACTTGCACCGGTAAGTTGCTCTAGTGTTGGTTGTTGTAATTGTTCTTCAAAATAGTTAGTGCTTGCTTGCCTTATCTCATAGGGGCTTCTTTTTAGTGTGTGTTACTGTTTGAACATGTAGAATACCTTAGTGTGTCATGGATCTTCTCACACAGTGGAGGATTCAGAGCTCCGTCGGTCTCGAAGACTTCTGGGCCTGCCGCCGGTTATACTAGAGCCACCCCCGCCACCATTGAGGCGGAAGCTAGACCAACAAGGGTCTTTCGAAGAAACCGAGTTCCAAACCATTGAGCCTGAACAACTCTCGGAGGAATCAATTACCAATCTTGGCTCGGTTGAAACCTCAACCACTGATACTTGGCCGCAAGTTATTGTGCCAATTCAATTTTACGAAAGCCTGTCAGTGCCTCACACAGCTATGGCAACAAACGCTGTTACTTCCTCTGGGAATTCTTCTATTCCCATCACCATTGTCACCACAGGAGAAGCATCTCCTAACTTTTCGCCGTCGGTCCGGGCCACCATGGTCTCGATCGCAACTACGTCGCACAGTGGATCATCCCCATCTATCATGGCGGCCACACCTCCCTTCACACCTAGCATGACAGGCCCTCCGTTCTCATACGGTATGCCTAGTTCAGGTACAAGTCCTGCACTCACTCACTCCACTTTACAGACTTTGGGTCTGGGGGCAGGGAGCTCTAACGCTCCTCTGCAAGGTCAACCTGGGGGAATTCCTGTCCCTTTTAATGATTTTCCTTACGCTGGAGGTCATATCTCTCCTTTGTCCCCTTCGGTTGGTGGCCTACATCAGCAGTTCGCCAGGCAGCCTGCACACACGAGTTCAATTGGATTCAGGAGTCAAGGAACACCTGCGCAAACTCAGCCGGTAGGTTCATCACCATTTGTTTGGAATGGGACGTTTGGTAATAATACTTTTGCATCCACTACTTTCCCATCTGGGGGCACACCCATTTTTGGATAGTCTACTCTGGCACAAGGTACTATTCCTGCGCCGGGGGCACATATACCAGGACCTTGGAATTCAGGACAAGGATCCATTCCTTCCTCTGGAATGTCGTTCTGGGGTAATTCTTTCCACAGTCAATGGAACCCCGGACAAACTTCTATGCCTCTCCCATCAGGACCAGCATGGACTAATCCTTCCCAAAGTCCGTGAAATACGATGAATGCCCAACATCCTATGTCCTTTATGGGGAATCAGCCAATGATGTCTCCACATATGCAAAACCCTTACGCTAGTTAGGGCCATGGTTTCTACCAGAATCCGAGCCAGCAGCCAAACTTTTCCTGGCAACCTGGTGCCAGTCAAACTCCAGGACCCTATTTCCCAGGCTATCAACAACAACCCAAACTACCATTCCTGGCGACGTTACACTTGCCCGATTTGACACGGTTGTTAAATGATCCTATCTGTCATGATCCACGTTGGCCTCCTATGCCAACGAAGTTGCCTTCGGGCATTCCAAAGTTCGAGGCCAAGCCTAACGAAGATCCAGGTGATCACGTGACTACTTTCCACCTTTGGTGTTCATCTAACTCACTGAAAGATGACTCCATCCAGTTGCGATTGTTTCAACGCACTCTTATCGGGAGTGCCACAAAATGGTACATCGAGCTTGATCGCTCAAGATATTCTTCTTTTGGCGAACTGGCGATGGCCTTCCTTAACCATTTCCAGTTACATGTGAGATACGATGCGGGCAGAGAATTGCTTGTCAATTTTGAATAGACGACAGCAGACCATATCTCTGACCATATCCGAGAGTGGCGATGCCAAAAGAGTCTAATAAAAGTACCAGTTCCACCAGCATTCTTGCTGGAGTGGTTCCTTAAGTATTTAGTACCGCAATTATCCAAAGACGTCACAACTTCTGGAGTTTTCTCCGAAGAATATGCCATCATGAGGGCTCAATAGTTTGAGCTCATCTATTCTCAGTCTGGTTTATTATACAACATCCTGTCAGATGCACCATGATCGATACTGGATAAAACTAGATAGAGATCCTGACCACATGCCGATGGTATCGTTGGTTCGGCACAAACCAAGCCCGTTGAGCAATTGACAAAACAATTGCAACAATTATCTATACAACACTTAGCGGCCAACCAGACTACTGCTTTGGCTTCTCCTCCTACCCAAACGTCGAAAGTACACTCCGTGCAGATGACTAACCCAAAGGCCCCCCAGCAGCCTGAAGGGAAGAAAAAACAACACAAGAACGGTAAGGGGGATAAAAAACCCACTGATAATGTTGGCGAGGGAACTACAGAAAAACGGAAGGCGAGGTATCTGTGCAACTTGTGTGCAGAAGATCACCCGACCCATCTATGTCCTCGACTTGTAGAGGCCCAAAAGTTTGTCACACAACAACAGCAATCCGTGTTGACTAATCCCTTTCAGCATGGGCAAAATTTAACTCAAGCCTCTACAAGTGCCGAAGGGGGCAGCTAGAAAACCTGCCCTCCTCCAAATAACTCCTCATCCACGAATGTCTATATGGTTAGGGGTGATGCGTTAATAACAACTAGAGCACATGACTATAGTAAACCAAGCGCCTCTAAGAAGGGCAAAGAAGTCGAGATCCCATCTCTTCCTCTACAGATTGAGAAGACATTGGGTGAAACGATGACACGCATTCCAAAGGGTGCATTTAAGAAAGCTTCTCACAATCCAAATGCAAGGGCCGCCCAAAATTACTCTGTGGTGGAAGATTTATCCCAAACCCCTTGTGCTATGTCTGCTTTGGAGTTCCTCCAAAGTTGCCCTGCTTAGAGGAAATCCTTGTTGACTGCTTTAGTCTCTACTGAGACTTGTAACCCGGGTACCATCATGTTAGATACTATTGACTTGAAACCTTGTCTGCCTTACCACGTCGCGTTTTAGATAGTGGTGGCTCATCCCATGAAAATTTTTACATGGAATATCTTCCGCACGGTGGTCGACAAGGGCGCTTCGACTTGCGTTATGTCGTTAGCATGCTAGAAAGCCATTGGTCAGCCCGAGTTGTCTCCATCACCTACTCTCCTCACTGCATTCGACGGTCGTTCTTTCCGACCACATGGCATCATTCCTTCTTTCCCTGTGTAGTTGGGGGGAAAGACTGTGTGCATCGAAGTAGAGGTAGTCGATGCCCCCCTCGACTACAATCTCTTGTTAGGTCATAGTTGGACTTATGCTATGCAAGCGGTGGTCGCTACAGTTTTCTGAGTCTTATTGTTTCCACATGAAGGCCGGATAGTGACCATTGATCAATTGTCCTTCTCTAGACCTGACCCAGCTTTGGGGGCATCCACGGTACCCATGATAGATAATCCTCAAGTCGGTGTCGTTAACATAGGAGTTGGTTTATGCCCATATTTGATGGGTACTTCCAATTACCCACCTCCTCTTGGCGATGTCAAGCTTATATCGACTCACCACAAGGCTGATATTTTTCACGTCTCATCGTTTCGCATGACTTACTTTCAGGATCTGTGGATTCTTCCTTCCCCATCAGCCATGATGGATGAGACAGGGCACGCTAGCATGTCCATGCACTTGTCGGCCGCTGAAGTAGCGTACTCTTTAGTCCAACAAACTTCAGCTACTCCTGCTCCGACTCCTGCACAAGAGTTTGATCCACTTCTAGCATCTATCTGGGCTCAGGGTTCTCTTGCTACCATCGATTCGTTAGACTTGGTCTTACCTTATGACGAAGCTGTAATCGAAGCAATGACTAGTCTGGACAAACCTTGGGAAGATGTTCATCACATATCATATTTCCTCCCAGAGTTAAGTTGAATCGAGGTCGGAGAATTCACTATCACCATGACGGGAGATCAGCCATGTCCCATTAACCTCTTAGCTACACAAGAAATTTATGCTGAGGTAAATATGGCAACTATTGCTGCCACTATACCTATCAACATCTCCCAAAACCCTGGCATCATGGAGAATGTCTTTGTCAGAGTGGATTGCTCCCCTAAAGAGGTTCAGATTTACACGAATCTTTTCAAATAATTTCGTGACGTTTTTGCCTGGTCTTATGAGGAAATGCCAGGCATTGATTCGAAAATTGTTGAACATGAGATCACAACGTATCCTGATGCTAAGCCTGTTCGACAAAAACTTCGTACAGTTAATCCTAGGAAAGAAGCCGCCATCAAGGCTGAGGTTGAGAAATTTCTCAAGGCAGGGTTCATTTACCCGATTCATTTGACTCAGTGGGTGTCAAACCCCGTACTGGTCGATAAAAAACAAGGCACAATTCGTGTATGTACCGATTTCTGTGATTTGAATAAGGCATGTCCAAAAGATAATTATCCAACCCCATTCATCGATCAAATCATTGATGAGTGCACTGGTTGTGAAGCCTTTTCGTTCATGGATGGTTTTTCAGGATATAATCAAATCCAAATCAAACCTGAGGACCAACACAAAACAACATTCATTTGTCCATGGGGTACATTCGCTTATCGTAAGATCCCTTTTGGTCTCAAGAATGTTGGAGCCACTTTCCAGCGGGCCATGTCTTTTGCGTTTCACGACCTCAAACATATAGTCGAGGCCTATCTAGATGATTTAGCATCACTCTCTCGCAAGTGAAAGGATCATCCTATGCACCTCCGACTAATCTTCGAGCGCTGTCGCTACTTCAGGATTCACTTAAATCCCAACAAGTGCAGCTTTTTCGTCACGTCAGGACATTTGTTAGGTTTCAAGTTTCAACAACAGGGATCATGGTCAATCCTCTTAAGGTGGAGGCAATAATCCAGTTGCCCCCCCCACGCACAATCTTACAACTTCAAAGTCTTCAAGGCAAGGCGAACTTCTTACGACGCTTCATCGCCAACTATGACGAAATCACCAAGGGATTTATGTTTTTACTGAAGAAAGATGTTCCCTTTTTCTGGGATGAAGCAACTCAATGCTCTTTCAACACATTAAAACACGCCCTCACTACCGCACCTCTGCTACGGACACCTAACTATAACAAAGAATTCTTATTATATATGGCTACCGCTGAGTCAACCATAGGCATGGTTTTAGTTCAGGAGGATGATTCATTTTTCGAATACATGATCTATTACCTGAGCCGAGGCCTCGTAGGACTGGAACTTAATTATACCCATCTCGAAAAACTTACGTTGGCAGCAGTTCATGCTGTTCAATGGTTCCGTCATTATGTTCTGTTTCGCAAGACCACCGTCATTGCTGTCGTGAATCCATTCCAGTACATGTTGACACGACGAGTTATCGGCGGAAAAATCAGTAGATGGATGGTAATCCTCTAAGAATTTGACTTAGACTTCATTTCAGCCAAGTCCAAAAAGTCACTGGTCTTCGCAGAACTTATCTCGGAGCTTCCAGTTGAGTCAGGTGACGTTGTGCCTTAGGAATCACCTATCCGGGGGGATATGTTTTTGATTGAATTTTCTGACCCCTTGTACAGAGATATACTGATCTATCTCCAGACTTTGAAGTGCCCCACCTCTGCTTCTCATGACGAGCATCGGAGGATACGCCATCAGGCTAAGAACTATCTCATACTCAATGATACGTTGTATCAGAGAGGTGTAGACTGCATCTTGCGCCGATGTCTCACTCATGAGGAGGCCGTCATAGTGCTCAACGATTTTCATACAGGAGCCTATGGCGGTCACTTGTCCGGGTTGGCAATATCCCAAAAGATTTTACGCGCAGGTTACTTCTGGCCCACACTTATGAAAGATTGTATCGAGTCGGTCAAGAAGTGCCATCCATGCCAAAACTTCTCATGAAAGATGAGGGCACATCCAGCTCCCATGTTTCCTGTCATCACAGTTGGTCCCTTCACTAAATGGGGGATTGATTACACTACATGCAACCCCCCGTCAGCAAGGGGGCACCGCTATATCATCGTAGTTGTCAACTACTTCACTAAGTGGGTCGAAGCTATGCCAATGTTTAAAGATGATGGAGAGATTGCAGCTCTCTTCTTATTTAACCAGATTATAGCACGGTTCGACGTCTCGAGAGATATTGTCACTGACCATGGCAGTCACTTTCAGAACCAAATGATGTCCGAGTTAACATCAAAGATTGGGTTACGGCAAGAACATTCATCACCTTACTACCCCCAAGCCAATGGGCAGGTGGAAGCTGTTAACAAAACTCTTAAGACGATTCTACAACGAACTATCAACTCAGCCAAGTCAAATTGGCATTTGGTGTTATACTCGGCATTATGGGCTTACCGAACCTCAGTTAAGACTGCAACTGGTTTCTCACCTTTCCAACTCGTTTATGGGCTGGAGGCAGTCTTTCCCATTGAATGTCAAATTCCATCTCTGAAATTGGCAGTACAGTTATTTCCAGACACTTCTCTGCTTGAAGAACGGTTAGTACACCTTGAGCAGCTTGATGAATAGCTTCGTGATGCGACCCTAGCCAACGAGGTTCATAAACATAAGGTCAAGTGTCAATATGATAGGTTCGTTTGTCCTTGGGTTTTCTCTGAGGGAGACCTTGTCCTGGTCTATGACCAAGATAAGGACCCCCTGAGGGAAGGAAAGTTTAAACCCATGTGGTTCGGACCCTTCATTATTAAGGAGGCTTTAAAAAAGGGCGCTTATCGTTTGGTCGATTTTGAAGGGAATGCTTTGGCGGAGCCTAGAAATGGGCTCTACCTCAAGAAGTATTACTCATAGAACAGTCACTGTGGGTAACTTTTTGAAACATATGTATAGTCTTTGTACTATTACCTTTTACATTTCTTCTAAAAACGTGTTATGGACGTGTCACTGATGTTATCTTTCGTCAATATGGCAGATTTCAAGTGAGTCCGAGGTGTTCATTGGGTATGCAGATGGTGCTAGTTGACACACACGGAGGCTTGCCTCCGCAGCTTGGGTAATCTTTACACCACAGGGTCAGTTGTTATCTTCCGGAGGTATATGGTTAGGTGACACCACAAACAATGTTGCTGAGTATAGTGCAGTTATTGAGTTTCTTTGTGACGCTTTGTCATTGGGCATCTCTCATCTCCGGGTCTATCTAGATGCTCAACTGGTTGTGTCGCAGCTAAACATAATATACCGGGTTCATGACCCAACTTTACATCGACGATTCCTTAGGGTACGTCTCTTGGAACACAATTTTGATTATATTACTTATTTTCATGTTCCTAGGAGTCTAAATCAAATCACGGATACTCTAGTTAATCACATCTTAGATTGGCATCTTTCTCACATATAAAAAAAATCATGATCATACACATGTAACTACATTTTTGTACACATAATCCATAAGACGCAAAAAATAAATAAAAACCATATATAAACATCATAAAACCCTTAGAGTACATAGATGGGCGCAAGCACCTCAAAAGTGGGAACCATAAACGAGTCACTGGGCTTATGCCCTCAAAAAAATACATACATATCGGTGCTTGTGGCACATAAAAGTCTAAAGTCTGTTCAGGACCTATGGGCCCTGTTATAATCATATACAACCTGGCCCAAACGCCTAAACAATTGGACCCATGTCTGAGGTACCCCCACAATATGAGTCTGCAAGGAGGGTGGCAAGTCCTCTATCTCTGCCATGGGAACTATGCGAGTGAGCGTAATGAAGTTCCACTCAATTCACCTAAGAACCCTCTCGGCCTCTCCTGCTGGGAGGTTCCCTGCCACTGTTGCTCCCCCAGCTGCGGCAGCTGCAGCCTCTGGCAGTGGGCGACGCCTGTTCCGTGCATAATCGACAGGTCGCATGGGTCCCACATCTGTATGCAATGAACGTTCACCCATCAAAAACTCTGGTATACAAAAAACATGATATATATATCAAAAAGACATAAAAATTACATATGAAAACAAACAAACTAGATTGGTGGAGACTTACCCATCTCCCCTCGCTCCTCACCAGGAGGCACTGGTATCGCTGGATCTCTGGAGAAGTTGATCCCCGCATATGGATAGTCCTCAATAGCCGGGATCTGCCGTGACAGCCAAGCAAAAAAGTCGTCGTTGAAGGCTTCAGTGGTCCTTCCACCACCCTGTCGTGGTAGTAATGCTGCCCATCTTCACACTGCGGGTAAAGTAGCCAGATGTCCTCGTACCATCAGTCGAGGACTAAAACATGGAGCTCTCTCGAAGAAAAATGAACATAGGATGGTCCCAAACCCGAAGCTCCTGTGTGTCCGCTGTCTGCACGCTGTTAACTAACCTGTCATGCTTGCTAGTAGTGTGGTACTCCAATCATAAATTTGTACATTCATGCACTGGATTGCACAGTTCATCTGTACGCGTGAAGCCTGATGCACGGCTGCGGAGCCGGTAATCCACCCAATGAGCGATAAAATAGTCTGCAGGGTGAGGCTGGTGATCCTACTAATGGGTACCGAAGAAGTTCTCTGATCGGTCCCAACCTCACAATACTCCTCTATCAACTCCGAGAATTTTCTCGGCCCAGCAAGAAAAGTATGAAAGTTGATGGGTTCCCCTCTCCTCGAGAGGCCCGTCAAAAAGTAGATATCCTCGGTGGTGGGAACCAAGGATTTCCCCTCTATCATGAAGGCCTCTGCATCAGGGTTCCAATAGTCAACCAGGGCGTTTAGTAGCCTTGGTTGCGCGCGCATAAATGGACACAAAAAGAATTTTACCAAACCGCACTACGTCAGCACGGCCATAACGTTCGGATCTATAGCCACTAACTCATTGGCAGCCTCGTGCTCCCTCTCCCTCCACTGAACATACATCCTGCCAACACAACAACAAANGGGGGGGGGGGTTAATACTTGTTTAGGTTATGTTTGTCATCACGCGGGGGGTACCCGCGGCCTGTCGAGGCGACAGTCGTGGGTACCCGCGTGCAGCTTTGGCTCTACGCGCGGGTACCCACGCACTGTCCTTGGAAAACCCACGTTTGCCTAGGGCCGACCTCCTTGAGGTTGACGCCCACCCCCAAAATCAATGAAAAGCAACAAATGAAGCATTAAATAACAAGACAAGGGAGTTTGTACTTACTTGGTCTAGGCAGAAGTCTGTTAGATCCACTGTAGCTCCCAGAATCACGATCTTTGGCAAAGGGGGTCTTTTGGCTTCAGAGTCAATTTCCAAAGCAGCAATGGTGATAATGAGCTGCCAACTTCTATTTATAGACTTTTTGGCCTCTTTTTGTCACTTTTTTGGGTCCCTTTATCAGTTTCTTTATACCAAAAACCATTTAGAGTGATCCAGGAGTTATATGGGAGGGATTTGATCAGGTA
>ML781862.1:626971-638991 GCA_009831015.1 Picea engelmannii | reverse complement strand
TAGTCCTTTCCATAGTCTCATCTTCCCTTCACACAACTCCATATCCAGATTTAGTAGATCGTTACCCAGTTGGAGATCAAGCCGATCCATTAGCATATTCAAATATGAATACATATTCTTATCCAATTGCCCAAGTCTAATCAGTAGCAGAGGCATTTCTATTGACCAAGGCTGAGCCCATTCCAAAACCATAACCCTTTATAAACTTAAGTAACCAGGACCAGTTAATTATACAAGTGATTCATTTGTTGACTAAGGAGTTTGTTAAGCACTAGTACTACTATAGGGAGGAACTAGAAAAATGTATGCTTTTGTCTCTTCATGTTTAGTTCCATACCTAGTACCAAGGCCATATATTCTTCTAACACTAGAGGTGAATGATATAGAGGAGGGAAACAATTCTTATATAGGCTTCCTCTCCCTTATGGTCAAGAATCTTCATCTCTAAGGGGTTTTTACCCAAAACCAACTCTTTATTAGAGTCATGTGGTTTGAACCTGGGATCATCTTGTAAACCAACCTCAGAAAAATAGGAAAGGGATAGAAAATTGTTCCACTCACTCAGTGTAGTTCCATTCTAGTAGAATGCTCATGTAGATATGAATGGAGTACATGACAAAGATAATACAGATCCAACCAGAAGGTTGTGACCTGAATATCATAAGGGAAATCAACATAACATTGGATGTCTCATTAGTTTAGGATATTAGAGGTCTATAGGTAGGTAACTCCCATAAATCCTAGGTGATGAACTAAACATCTCTCATTCCTTTCATGTTGTTTTCCCATTCCCATGCAGTTTCTCCTACCATTTTTTTCCCAATCCATTGGGTTGCTCATTCCATCAATTGTTCAACCTAGGTTGAATACCAAACATGATCTAAAGTTATAAATATTGTTCCATAACCAATTCCCTAACAATTATTGAAATGATAGATCTGCTTCTTTTATAGGTAGGGGCTTTAGTTGAGAGCTTGGTTTATCTGGTAGGGAATTGGGAATCCTTTTTATTACAGGGGCATTCTTTCATAACCAGGGGTTTGTTCCACTCACATATATCAAACAACTAACAACAAGGATCCAAACATGGAACATGGTCGTAGGTGCTACAAGTGATCAAATATCTCCATCACTTGTAGAGACAACTAACAGACACTTCAAAGCTTTGCATTAGGATTACTTTTTCTATTCTAGTTATATATGTGAGTAGATTTTGTGTGATATAAATTTGAAATTTAGAAGTATATATAGTGAACTATTGTCTATTATCTAGTGTCTAAATCATTTTACTAACCAAGCTATTATCTAGACCATTCATAGTTCAATATTTGGAAGGTAGACATTATGTTGAATGGTGGTTTTCAAACTATTGTTTATTTTTAATTTCTACATGTATGAAATTTAATGTTAAATAACGTATGCAATTGCATTGTGGTTTTCCAACTATTGTTCATCTAGACCATTCCAGGAGCAATGCGGAAGTCACACAGTGGATTCCCTGAACGTCGAAGTTACGAAGTAACGGAGGCAGTAGATCAACAGATCTACGTGGTTGCATCTCAACCGTGAGATCCAATGGCATCATAATGCTTTCAGTCCAGAGTGATGTGGCATGCTAAAGTCACCCAGGGTGATGTGGACCCACGCTTGATGGGCCACATGTCACCTTGATTCATACAATTCGCAGACCCTATGTGATGATTAGAGCATGACACGTGTCACCCACGGATGGGGACACATGTCATCTTTTCCTTTCCACGTGCCACCCGCCTGCCACATATTCTCTTGTCCCATTTGGTGGGTGGAGTACTCGAGACCTACCTGCCCTTTCCTCTGCATTTAATATGTCATCATGTGCAAGGGTGGATCGTTCAGGATTCCAAAGGTTTGGGGTGTAGTGTCATAGATAATCCAAAAGGTCTGAAGTTCGGAACTACGTGGTGAGATTTTGAGCTCCTTCAGGAGTTCATGATTTCAGGACTTCGAAGAATATATACATAGAAAGAAAAAGGGGTGTTCAGCACTGAAGCGTTGAACGTTGAATTCCTCTTAAGCTTAGGTGTAAAATGAGGATCTAGTTTCATCGTTGGATTCGACGATGGATGGAATTCCACCATGGATGTAGGAATGCTAGGGAATTTGTGTGTATATAGGAATGCTAGGGAATAACTGTGGATGTAGGAACTTAGGGATGGTATGAATGAGATTGACCCATGTGGGTGCCACGTGGCCCTTGACTGATAATTCCCAAAGAGCTTTGGGGGGTCATAACTTTCAATACAGAGTTCGAATTTGAGCCTGGTAGAAGTCATTAGAAAGATATGGTTGAGAAGAGAAGGATGGAGACCCCGAAGAGAGGTTTCGAGACTATTAAGAAAAGACAAATTTTGATTCCCCATCCCTAAAAAGGGTAATTAAGGGTCGAGTGTGTAACAAATTGGTATGAGAGAGGGCAACATCACTTGGCTTTCTTGGGCTCATGAACGAGTCACATAAAAATATTATTAGAGACCCTTTAAAGGTAACACCCTATATTAATCCATTCCTAAGAGCCTTATTTAAACCTCTACTGAAGAGAGGAATGAGACTTTCTGTTGTTGTAATATGTTTTGAAAAAAAGAAATCTCTGAACAATGTGTTGTTCATAAACTAGTAAATGATTAACTAACATAAAATGTTTTATCAACACTCAAGTAGTCGATGGACAGCAGGAAAAACCATAGCGTGAAGGATGGTGACACACCATGAATTGGGGAAAACATCCCACAATAGAGAGGAAGAATCTGATGAGAGGAGGGCAGTGGAAACCCCTCCATATTTGGATAAAACCATAAGAAGCCTCATGGCATAATTACAGAGTTGTAAGGATGACAATGAAATGATGATAAAATAGCAGGAAAAACAAAATGAAATTAATGCAGTCTTACTGCAAATTTGATCAGATATACAAATGCAACTGCAACATGGACCAACATTCAGTCATCTGGACATACATCACACTAAGAAAACCCAAATTCTACCTGAGATATGAAAGTATGGCCCTGAAAGTGGCCACACAAAGAGAAGCACCTCAAAGAAGGCCCAACATGGAGTCAAGAGACACTCATCAGAAGAATCCTCTGGTGAGGAAACTGACAACTCCAAGGGATCTTCTAGTAGAAAAACTAGTTCACATTCCAAGAGGAGAATAAATAAGAGGAAACATTCCAAGCGTCATGACCATGAAGAGTTTAAGAAATCCAAACCACTCACTTTCGATGGATAAATTAAGAAGGGGGAATAAGCAAAAGTTTGGCTGCTTGGATTGAAGAAGTATTTCAGAGTCCATGACTACTCTGAAAAAATTAAAGGCTCAAATAACCATTTTCAACCTAAAAGGAAAGGCCTCTATTTGGTAGGAGGACCTTAGGAATGTGAAAGGAATCCATGAGAAGGACTTGTCATGGAAACAATTTGAGAAATACTTCAAGAAGAAGTATTTTTTAGAGAAATACTTTGATGGGAACACCAAAGAGTTCTATGAACTCAAGTTAGGACAACTCACAATAGATGAATATATCAACAAATTCCTTGAAATGATAAGGTATGTGCCCTACATAAAGGATGAAAAAGTAAATATGCAATGATTTTTTAGTGGATTACCTTAGTTCTTCTAGGAAATAATTGAGTTTGATGAGACAAAGACTTTAGAAGACATTATCCGGAAGGCGAGGTATTTCTATGAGAAAATCAAGAATAAGACAGAACCTCATGAGGACTGGAAGAAAAATAGTAGTTAGGAATTCAATAAGAAGGGGTTTAAAACCTCAATATTTAACAACCATGGGAAATGTTCTAATATGAGCCTTCCTACTAGAAGTGTATATCACCATAAATTTTCATCTCAGAGTGGAAATAAACCCTTTGGAGCAACCTCATGTAAGACTGATAACACAAAGAGAGAACCCTTGAAATGTTGGGGTTGTGGAGAAAACAATATGTTGAGGGACTGTCCACATAGGAAACATAACAATAAGAGGGTCTAAAACTTCCAAGAGGCTACCACAGTCAATGATGTGGCTAGGAGCATGCCACAAATTTGTGCAGCCTTGGATAATAGAAAAGTTGACCACCAAGCTTTAGTGGTGGATATGGAAGGTATAATTTCCAACCATGTAGTTTCCATTTTAATTGACCCTGGTTCTAATTTGAGTTATGTTTCCCCTCAAACTATTGAGAAATGTAAATTGCAACAATTTAAACATGTTAAATCATGGCTGTTACAACTAGCCACTAGAACCAAAAGAAAAGTAACAGAGGTCATACCATCATGCCAATTCAGTATGAATGGATTACTCACACAAGCAACCCTAAACATACTTCCTTTAAGATTTTATGACTTGTTGATTGGCATGGACTAGTTGGCTGTCCATAAAACCAAGTTGGATTTTTACAATAAAAATTTAGATTATGAAGATGAAGAAGAGAGAAATCTTTTCTTAGTGAGGCAAATATTATCCCTTCAAGTGAAGAAGTATTGCATAAAAGGATGCCCTTTATATGCAATACAAGGGGTGAAATTTGTCGAGGAGAGTAAAGCAATCCTAGAGGACCATCCCATATTAAGAGAGTATAAACATGTGTTTCCAAAAGAGGTACTATGTATACCTCCAAGAAGAGATATTGATTTTTCAATAGAACTTGTACCAGGAGTAGTACCAATTCCTAGAACACCTTATATAATGAGCACTCCAGAGATGGTTGAGCTCAAACTACAACTAAAGGAGATGTTGGAAAAATGCTACATTCGGCCTAGTGTGTCTCCATGGGGACCACTAGCCTTATTTGTGAAAAATAAGGATGACACACTCAGGTTGTGCAGAGACTAGATAGACAACTCAATCAGATGACCATTAAGAATAAGTATCCCTTGCCAAGGATCGATGACTTGTTTGACCAATTAAGGGGTGCTACAATTTTATCCAAGATTGGATTGAGGTATGGATACCATCATGTCTGAATTAATGATGAAGACATCCAAAACATAGCCTTGAGGACAAGATATGGTCACTATGAATTTGTGGTGGTGCAATTTGGGCTTACCAATGCACCAACCACTTTTATGTTCTTAATGAATAATGTACTCAGTAAGTTATTGGACATATTCATGTTGGTTTTCATTGATGATATAATAATCTATTTTAAGAATAGGGAAGAGCATGAAGAACATCTCAAGCTAGTTCTTCAAGTGCTAAGAGAACATCAACTCTATGGTAAGTTTAGAAAGTGTGACTTTTTCCAGAAACAATTCCATTACCTAGTCCATGTTATTTCTGAAGAATTAGTGGTAGTTGATCTCTACAAGATCAAATCCGTTATGGATTGGAATACTCCAAAAAATGTATCTAATATCAGATCATTTATGGGCCTAGCAGGGTACTATAGGAGGTTCATAAAGGGATTTTCTAATATTTGTTTCCCAATCACCTCCCTTTAGAAAAAATGAAATAAATTCATTTGGAAATTAGAATGTGAAGAGAGATTCCAAGAACTGAAATATCTCCTAACCAATTCACTTGTGCTGAAGATTGCAGACCCAAACAAGGACTTCCTTGTGTGTATAGATGTCTACAAGGAAGGGATCGTAGGATTCCTTATGCAAGAAAGACATGTAATTTTCTACGAATCCAAAAAATTGAATGAACATGAAATCAATTATGTGACCCATGATCTAGAATTAGCTGCCATAGTACATGCTTTAAAAATGTGGAGGCATTACCTCTTAGGTATAAGATTTGTGCTTATGACATACCATATTGGGTTGAGATATATGTTTGATCAACCAAATCTCTATGATATACAAGCTAGATGGATGGCTCTCCTTAGTGAGGTTGATTTTGAAATCAAACATATCAAAGGAAAATAAAATAGAGTGGTTGATGCTCTTAGCAGAAGTATGAAAGTGATTCACTTGGAAACTGTAAGCAYCTGTGAAAAAAACATCAATGAGAGAGTCAAAAGTGTACAAGAAAAAGATGCATTTTTCAAGACTGTGAAATCATACTTAGAGAAAGATCCCACATGGACGAAGTATGAGGGTTATCAATTTCTGAATGATGGCCTACTAACTTACAAAGGTAGGTTTTATATCCCAAATTGTGATGACTTGAAGAGGTTCATAATGGATGAACTATACAAAGACCATATATTGGTCATCATGGTTATCAGAAGATGATCACAACCACTAGGAAACTATTTCATTAGCCCGAACTTTAAAATGAGATAACTGATTACTTAGCCAAATGTCTAGAATGTCAGTAGGTTAAGGAAGAGCATCGACATCTGGTAGGGTTGTTGCAACCCCTACCAATACTAGAATGGAAATGGGAAACCATATCCATGAATTTCATCACAGGGTTACCAAGATCAAACAAATAGAATGACGCCATTGTAAGTTTTAAACTTGTGAAGTAAAGAAATTCATACAGATTCTTAATAAAAACATAAATTAATCAATGAATCATACACATAGTACACAAAGATTTATATCGGGAACCCTTAAATGGGAGAAAACATTTCAACGCTTCATTGTATTAATTTCACCATTCACCATACAATATATATACAATTTTTTTAGGTATTTCATAGATACCAAAACCCTAATCCCTTAATCCATGATTAATTTAGAAAACTGCTAAAAATAGAAAAATCTGCTAAAATAGCAAAAACGCCAAAAAATAAAATTTGGGGCACTGCCTCGAATGTTGTGCGTAACTAGGAGGGGCCATACTTGGCCCCCCTTGGGACCTCCCTAGGAATCATCAAACACATTTTTCGAATCTGACGTGCCCACACAGACACATGCAAAAAATATAACACATACCCAACAACCATCATGGTAGTTGTGTACAAATTGGGCAAGGTTTCTCACTTCATTCTCATCAAGTCAACTTGCAAGGCAATAGATATTGCCAATATTTTCATGAAAGAAATATTTAGACTACATGGCATGCTTAAGGAAATCATATCTGACAAAGATATGAAATTTACTTCAAAATTTTGGAAATTTTGTTTGTTGGTTTGAAACTAAATTTCTATTTAGTACAACCTATCACCCTCAAATCGATGAACAAACATAGAGAGTAAACCAAGTGTTAGAGGACATGCTAAGGATGCATGTGATGCATCATCCCAAGAAGTCAGAAGACTACCTATCACTGGTATAGTTCGGCTACAACAATGAATATCAAGAGTCATTAAAGACGAGCCCTTTTGAGGCCCTCTATGGTAGATAATGCAATATTTCAATCAGCTAGGATAACCTAGTAGACAAAATTACAATCAGGATAGATATGTTGAAGGAAATGGAACAACAAGTAGTTCAGATAAAACAAAATATTAAAATGGCCCAGGATAGACATAAAAGCTATGCAGACAGAAAAAGGACTCCGAGAGAGTTCAAAGCAGAGGATCATGTGTATCTTTGAGTTAGAACTAGAAAGATCTCCTTGAGAATGGGAGCCTGTGCCAAGCTATAACCTCAGTATTGTGGACCCTTTGAAATTTTGGATATATTGGGACCTGTATCATATAGAAGAGAACTTCCTCTCATAGTGAAGGCACATAATGTTTTCCATGTTTCATTATTGAAGAAATATCTACATGATTCTAATCATATAATTGATTGGTCTATGATTCATGGGGAACCATAGGGAGAATTCCTACTAGAACCACAATGCATAATAGACAGGAAGGAAAGCCCACTCAAGAACAAAACCATTTCACAGGTCAAGGTGCAGTGGAAACACTTTGGTCTAGATGAAGCTACATGGGAAATGGAGGATGCCATGAAACAAGCATACCCATTTTTTTTTACTTCTGTACATACATAGCACAACGAAAGATAGAAAATCGAGGACAATGTTCCTTTAAGTGGGAGGGGATTGTAATACCCATGTTTCCCCCAGCTTGTAAATATAACTATAACTTGCCAAAAGATCATGGCAGACTAAATATATGTGAATGTTGGATTTGATGAACGTTTTGTTATAAAATGTAATGTATTTATTATGTTATTAATTAAAAATGGATAATGTTGCATAGCTGCTAAAAGGGTTTTTTTTCAAGATAGATCATGATGCTATGAGAGAGATGGTGAGGGGAACCAAAAATGGTTATGATGTCCCCCACCAAATCAATACCTTACTGGATTTAATTGCTCAGACCCAGAAATAATTTACCAGTCAGGCTAGTAGTTGGGAAGCCTCCTCAAGATTTAATGAGGAGATGGGAAGAGTACCCATATGCAAGGCTTCTAGACATGACCATGAGTTGGGGATTCGAACCCATGCAATATTATTGAGGAAGGAAAGAAAGGAAGTGATTTTGTGGGCAAAGGAAGATCAGTGAGAGTAGGATCCGAGAGACCAATTTCCCATAAAGGAGAGAAGAACGGTTGCATCTCTCGGGTTCAAATGAGAATTGAGAAACAATTTTGTTTTGGGTGCAAGAAGTTGCTGGTAGCATTTTTAGTCTAAGATGATAAACGGGACTACAAATAATATGAGTGAATAGGAATTACTTGTTCTAGGCCCCCTTTCTTGGTACAAAGAAAACTGTTTTCTATGTTCCTATGGGAGGAGGAGAGTAACCTCCATCCCTAACTATCGTTGCACAAGAAGAAAGAGTCTCTCTCAAAGCATCAAGGTCTAGCTAGGGGGTGGCCAACGATAAATCCATTCAAGAGTGGTTGTGCCTATGGTTAGGTGGAAATAGGCACCCCTTTCAATAGTCACTTCATGATTTCTGGATTGTGATAAGTATTTTCATACTCTGTGTACTGGAATGGAAGTGATGGTTGAATGCTTGAATTTATGGTTAAATTTTACAATGTTTGATAAGTCATTTAAAATGATTATTACTTTTTTGTGAACCCATGTTTTTTTTAATGGTCTTATGTTTTCCTCATCTTAGCAACTAGGGAGTTATGGGACATGGGTTTGTAAGTGAGTCTCATAATAAGCTACGGTCTCTGCACTGGCTGGAAATTTCTTAAGGAAATTCATCCCAAGGAATGATCTCATTATATAGGAGTCAGGGTAGACTTCACTGGGATTCCTCGGTCATATTGACCTCTCAATTCACCCTTCGTAGGTCACTAAGTCTTCAAACCATTCACCTCTATGATTGATGGCTTATGTCCATGATTATATCCAAATCACGACTGAGTGTTGAGGATGAAACCTTGAGGCTTGTCTAAGATTCCATATGACCAAGGTCTCGAAACCCCGCGCTAGACCCGAAAGGGGCTAATCCTTTCTAACTTCGGAACTCTGGGAGTTCAGAGCTTTGGGGTGATTGGACTTACTACTCTCAAACCAACTGAAGGAAACCTGTTGGTTTGGTCACCAACGAGGTTGATCAAAATCTGACGTTTCCCCTAACTGTGACCAATGGACCTGCCCTACTATTAAACCCTAACCCACTTACCAATCGCGAAGTAACGTGAGCTGCAGATCCAAGGGTATTCAGGAGTCTCCTTGGTCGTTGGATCTATGTCGATGTTAGTCCGACGTTGACTACTTCGGGAGAACAAAGGTGTCATAGCACCAAATTTCCTGAACACCGGAGTTGCGAATTAATATGGGTTGTGGATCAGGGGAGTCTGTTGAGAACCCCTCTTAACCGTTCGATCAATCCATGGAGGGAATCACATACAACACTTCGACGAAGTCCTACTTTGGGAGAGCGAATATGTCATAACGCCAAACTCCCCAATTGTCGGATCTGTGAATTAACGTGAACCATAGATCTTGGGATGCTTCATGATCCTTCCTGGCCATTGGATCCATGTTGAGGTTAGTCTGACATTGACCAATTTACGGGAAAGGGGGTGGTAAGCGAGCGAAAAACTCCGAACGTTGAACTCACGAAGTCATGCGAACCGTAGATCTAAGGACGCTGCGGGGCCATTTCCGACCATTAGATTTGGACCATGGTCATCTTGACACTGACCACTGCAGGAGCAACGAGGAAGTCACACAGTGGATTCTTCAAACACCGAAGTTACAAAGTAACAGAGGCAGGAGATCAATAGATCTATGTGGATGCATCTCAACCTTAAGATCTAATGGTGTCAGAAGGCTATTAGTTCGGAGTGACGTGGCACACTAACGTCACCCAGAGTGACGTGGACCCACACTTGACATGCCATGTTTCACCTTGATTCATACTTTTCACAGACCCTATGTGCTCATTAGAATGTGATACATGTCACCCATAGACAAGGCCACGTGTTATCTCTACCTTGCCATGTGACAACCCCTTGGCACATATTTGCTTGGCCCATTTTGCAGGTGGAGTAGTTGGAACCTACCTATCCTTTCCTTTTCATTTAATACGCCACCACGTGTAAGGGTGGACCCTTCTGGAGTTCGGGACTCTTGAGGTTTGGGGTGTAGTGTCGTAGATAAGTCAAAAGGTCCGAAGGCCAGAGCGATGTGGTGAGATTTCGGGCTCCTTCGGGAGATCGGGATTTCGGGACTCTGAAGAATATGCGTGTAGAAATAAAAAGAGGTGTTCAACGCCAAAGTATCGAACGTCGAATTGCTCTTAAGCTTATGTGTTAAATGTGGATCGAGTTCCACCATTGGATTCAACAGTGGATGGAATTCCGTCGTGGATGTAGGAACGTTGGGGAATCTTCATGGATTTAGGAACTTGGGGATGGTACGAATGAGATGGACCAATGTGGCCCTTGACTGATAACGCCCGAAGAGATTTGGGAGGTCATAACTTGCAATCCAGAGTTCGGATTTGAGCCTGGTAGTAGTCCTTAGAAAGCTATAGTTGAGCAGAAGAGGATGGAGACCCTAGAGAGAGGATTAGAGACTATTAAGGAAATAAAAATTTTGATGCCTCATCCCTAAAAAGGGTACATAGGGGTCGGGTGTGTTACACTACCCATTCTTAAATAATTAACCAATTGTGAAGGTAACTGGAAGAAATGATTAGATTTTATAATAAGATCTTCTCCTAGTCTAATGTTTGCTCCATTCCCGAGACACCAAGCCATCCATTTTTCAATCACTGGTACTGCTTTATAAAAACCTTGCCACACCACCGATGCTCCCCTAATACTTTTATTCTCTTGTCACAACCATAATTCTAAATTGAACGATTTCCAATACTTAGTCTTCAGTATCTTCCCCCATAAATTTTCTTTATGTAAACCTCTCCACAATGACTTCGTAACCAAGGCTTCACCAAAACATACTACATTTTTGAGACTCCAACCTCCATAGTTGTAAGGATGGGATAAAACTTCCCATTTAACCAGGTAAAAAACATGAGACTTCTTTCTACCCACCCATAGGAAGTCAAAGAGTCTCTCTTAACCCATTTAGGATAGATTTAGAAATGCTAGTAAAAAAGAGACCATAGAAAGGTATTGCATCTAACACAGCTAGAAGTAATCTTCTGCCCACGGAAAGACATATGTTGCACCATAGCCCTATTCTTTTATCCACCTTTTTAATAATCCAATCAACCACCATATAAATGTATTTTAAGAACTCAGTGCATATATTGCAACATATATGAATATTTTAATTCACTTAGGCCAACTATTGTAAAATCAATTATAAATAATAATGATTAGAGTTTTGTTATATAAACCTAAAAATACATTAAAAATGTAAAAATAAAAATGATAAAAATAGTTAACCGATGGTAATTCGTATGATTCCTAGCGGGCTTCACCATTCACTTTTACCAATAGATGTGAATATATAATTCATTGGAGTTGCAGTGATCTCGATGAAACAGAGCAGGGTTTATAAAAGTTTAAAGCCGATCGTAGGTCTGCATGTTTAAAAGAATAGGGTGCATGAATCTGATTAGGGTTCATGAATCTTACGTCCTGCCGTGTGGATCTCGTGGATCTCAGTAACGCAGAAATAGATGGAATTAGTTACAATTTCCATGACATTCAGAGAGACTCCGAAAGTATCGACGTTTGGGATGGAGAGGATTTCTGCGAT
>ML781862.1:612709-624753 GCA_009831015.1 Picea engelmannii | reverse complement strand
TATATCATGTAGAACTCTCTACTTTGATCATAGAAACTGTGCTTCCACGTAGATGCAGGTATATCATGTGGAACTGGTATATGGTTTTCGATTTAGAATTGTTTGTCTGTTATTCTCTATATTCTAGTAGAGAATATCCTTGGTTATTTTTTTTTGAATAAGAATACCAGTTCTGGTTATTTTTTTTTGAATAAAAATACCAGTTCTGCCTCGGCATTATAGTTCGACTGATACTATGTACTGTTATTGCCTACCGTTATGCTAATTGACTATTTTATATAACTAAGATTAAGTAGACATAGCTGTATGTAAATAATTATCAGTTCATTGGCATAATAATTATTAAGTTTATAGTATTTGGTGGTTTATTTAATGTTTTAATTACAATAGTGCCTTTTTTCTTATTTTCCACTGGAACAGTGGTTGTAAACTTGTAACAATAGTGGCTTTTAGTTTCTTTTACACAAGAATTGCTTATTAATTTTTTTTTATAGAAACACCTCATAAGAAATACAATGATTTATTGAATACAAAATTTTGTAAATGATGATCTCATTGTATTTATTAAAGTTTAAATTATTTTGATTCATTGTTTGTTATTAATCATTAACTAAGGATTTGTTTTCATGGTTTTAATATTTTCAAATTCCTATGTAGTATATAATTTTGCATTTGGGGAAAGGTTCCCTAAGTCATCGTAGACTCCCAACATACCTTGACATCCCCTGAAATTTGAGTGGTCTTTCCAAACATACTGGGTATGTCTCCCCTTGCGCCCACTTACTGGAACATTGGTTGAACATTGATAAAAATAATCCATTCTTGTACAACAATTTCCCGTTATAGATGACATACTATTTGAAGAACCAACATCTCCTGCCCATTTATTCCAATAATATGATAGTGAAGCCGAGATTCTTTTACTATTTCCATACTGTTAGAGTAAGTACATTCTTTTCTAACATCCTTTACATTGGTTTTTGTCTGACTTATTCTTGTGAATTTAAAGACACTTCTCATACTAGGTCATTCCATTTGCAATGAGTACAGTATGCCACATGAACTAGGATAAATTATATAACAAGTACTTGAATATTATAGTTTAGGATGAATAAGGGTTTGTGTAAATGGGAGTCAATTTTCCAACTAGTGCAAAACCTTTGTTTTTAGCCTTCTCAATTGGGGTGGTTATAAGATTTTTATTCAAACTTTGAAGTAAGGAAACTCTCTATGAATAATTTTTGTCATGTCCACTTCTAGTGAAAGTAAAAAGGACCTTTTTGATGCCTTGTTTCCAATGGAGAAGTTTATTCACATCCCAAGTTTTGGCATCATTAGATTGATCATACTAGTTTTACAATGCTCCTCAAAGACAAAGAAAGGATTCCTCGTTGTCAACATGGTAAATAAATAGGAAGGAATGGTATATATATTGGAATGAGGTATTAGAGATGTTAGGTCAAAGATTATTCAAGTTTCTACTGGTCTCCTTCATCAATTTGAAACTCGAATAGGATTGAATTATAGATGAGGAGATGCAGACACATATGATTTAAGTTGTTATAGATGACCTGTTAGTTTTGGGTTTCCCATGACATATTGTATTTATAGAATTGTGTTGGACATGCTTTATAACTTCTTGACAAAATGTTTCAATAAAAACCATTTGAATATTGGTCTATATTGAGGAAAAGATGCCACTTTATGTCTCCCCATAGTTCTCAAGTTTTGGATTGCTCTATCCTTTAAAATAAGTGGGGAATAGTCAAATGTATCTAATGAATAGTTTATTACTTTATATTCAACATTTGTAACCATCTATTTTATAAATGTTCACTAGAACACATCAATGATGACATAAAACTCTACCAAGGAGGCATAATTCCCCAGTATTAAATTCAATCCCCCTAAGGCATAAAGCAATAGGTTCTACAATCACCTATTGGTTAGTAAATGAGGCTCAAAACACAATCTACTACAATTTTATTTCAAATGTGGTGCCATAGATAATGCTCAACAAGTATTCAATAATGCTCAACAAGTATGCTGTAACCGGGTCTCCAGCCAGAGCTCTTCTCTCTCCATGACACTTGATGCATCTCTATGTGTTACTATATTACATAGCATATCTACCTATAGCTCTAGTCTCCCCTTAGAATCTAGTGTCCTCTGGGTGAGGTGGCGTTGCGATAATGCTTCATTGACTTTTGAAATAAATGCAAATGACGGATAAATTCACTAGACCCTCTCACTCGTGAATTTCCCATATCGATAGGTAAATTCAATCCCCCTAAGGCATAAAGCAATAGGTTCTACAATCACCTATTGGTTAGTAAATGAGGCTCAAAACACAATCTACTACAATTTTATTTCAAATGTGGTGCCATAGATAATGCTCAACAAGTATTCAATAAAAAAAATGGGCAAAAAAGTGTAGTCTCACAGAATGCAATTATTGTATGAGATGTCAACGTGGGTATGTCCAAGATGTCCTACATTTAATTGAGCAAATGGTATAGGTTGAGCTTTTTGTGGTGGCGGAGATAGTCCTACTTATTTGTCTTACAATTTCAAATAATATTTTTTTTCATAACACCATATTAGTAGAATATCAAAAGAGATGGTTGTTGTAGAGTATTCAATTCAAATAAAAATTGAGAAATAAGAGTCAAAAGAAGGTTTGTATGTTAGTATTTTGAAGCAAACCATAAATATTTTCCATTGGAATTAGGGAAACCATTTAAAGATTGACATCAAGGAAATGGGTTTCTTGCAATTTAATAGGTTATGTAGTAGATCCACGTAAATATATTTGTGTGGTTGTTGAAGGATGTGACCTTATCAAATCTCTAGCTTCTTCTATTTCCAACACTTCTCACAAACTAATTTAAACTCAAAGACTCAATATGATTTCAAAATTTTGGAAATAATGTCAAGGTTTCTTTTAAGTCCAATGTAAACATTGAAAAGTATATATGTATCTTCTCTCTCAAAGGTATGGAAAACTCCAAATTAGACATTGTTCTTTTTCTAAAGGATATCTTGTCTTTCGCACCTTTTCCATATATATATTTTTGTTTAGAAACTAAAGTAATTCAAACTTCCATCAAGTTCATTCTCTTTGATCCCATTGTTGCAAAAATTCTCTAAACGAGTTGTGGTTCAATGTAACATGAATTTGCAGTTCTGGGAATCTCATTGAAAGCACAATCTTGTAATTATTTTCACAACATTTTTTGGTTTTGTTTTTCTTTATATGCCTTGTTGTTTCATAACTTAAATTCTGGTGTATAAGCTACCTACTATTTTTACCATCATGCAAATTCCCATGTACAACCATGCTTGTTGTTTCATAACTTAAATTCTGGTGTAAGTTACCTATTATTTTGACCATCATGAAAATTTCCATGTATGACCATGCTTACAACCATGCTTATTTAGATCTCTAAGGTGTTTACTCATTGTAGATACTCCTAAGAACAAATGTCCTACTTTAGGGATTTCTACCTTATACAGACTCAATGGAATTTTGTTGGGGACTTCTGGCGTTTAATTCTCTTCAATTGGCAGAAGTGAATGTGTTTTTTGTATGGAAACAAGTAAAATGCATAACTATAAGGGAAAGTTCAAAGTGATTTTGGATTTGGAACGTTGAAAACTAGAAACGATTCAATTTTGGAGGAATACCCATCATAAGATTTCAAGCTTGCAACACCATATATCATTATTATTATTATTTAAAAACATTTCCCTGCCATAAATTAAATTTTGATTTAAAGAATTTCCTATCAGTTAATTTAATTTAATTTAATAAGATATCCTTAATAAATTTATTACATTTAGGGTGTTCTAAACTATGCAACTTTATTGTTTGGTTTAGCTCAGGTGGTTGGGAGAAATGATTGTTATCCTCCTCACTGATGTTCAATTCCCAAAATCACATGTTGATCTATCAAGATTTTGGGATTTACCCAATTTAAAAATTTTGGTATTCATCAAAAGTTAGAGGCTTCATACAATATCAGTTTCTAAAACCATGTTCTACAATTTTCTAAAACCATGGCTTCCTAAAATGTTACTACTTAACTTAGATTATGCATTGTTTGTGGATCATATCCTCTATCACTTGATTGTACTGATCACAAGTTGAAGTAGTATCTCTCTTCTTGAGACATATTTGTAAAGATCATATTGGTTGCAAATAATGTTGCCTTATCCAACCATGCATATCTTGGAACTCTGCATTTCTTACATTTAAATATCATCACTTCTGTCTCAATTGAATTTTCATCCTTTATTATAATCTGAACGAGAGGGATAATTATATCATTTTTCACAAGATAATCAATGCTTTTATCCATATCTATTTTGTTCTTGAACAAATTAAGTAAATCTTGAAATGTTAATTGGGTGATTTTTTGTTTTCCATCCTATCAAATAAATGATATGGGAACAAATTTAGATTCAACTAGCTTGGTGGGATAGTTTGAGTGGTAGAGTACTGTGAATTGCAAGAAGGAGTTCATGGAGTCAAGTCCCTTTCCTGCCTCTGTAATATATTAATGAACCTCAATAAATCCAATAAATGATATGGAAAACAAATTCATATTCAACTAGGAAAATAGTTCCTTTCAAACTACACTTGTGAGCATGAACTTTGCAAATTTTGTACCTTGAAAAATCAAGCTTCCTAAGAAACTACATAATATCATATTGTCTTTCTATGTAATAAAACGTTCTCTTGGAAAAATGTCTAGGTTTAAAAACTGCATAATGTTTTACATTCTCTCAGGAACTATTCAATGCATAATTTAGAAGAGGAATCATACTTATTCTCATATTCATTGTTTTTTTTTAACATTTTCCCACCATCATAAGGACTGGGTTTTGACATTTTGGACCCCTTCCTCTCAGTATTTCCCTGAAATTTCACTTTCCTCCACTTCCTAACATCTACCCCTACCTCCCCAAATTTTCCTAAAATTTTAGAAACCCCCTAACCCCTTCATCTCCCTTCATTTCTAAACTGCCCAAATCCCTGTTTTTCCCTACACTAAACCCTAATTTCCCCTCCCATTGAGATAGGGTTTACTATGGAATCAGAGACAACTGAGAAGAAGATGAATAAGGGAGGTCATATCAGTAGGTATGAGCCCACTTCATCACATGATATCATGTCTTCACCATTTCTCAAGAAATCATTTCAAGAGACAAATCATTTGCCACACATAGGGACAATCTTACTTCAAAATTGGTTTCTAAAGTAAGGAAGATTAGTTTGACAAAATTGAAAGAGGTTTTTTTCAATAATATACTAAGGAACACAAAAATCCTTAATTTTATACACATGTATTATTATTTGGGATAAATTCCAAAAATATAGTTGCTACAGGAGAGTTGTTGCACTTCTCGAGTAGTCTTTGGAGATTGAATTTTTAGGTGTCTTGGAGCAGGTTTTTGTAGAGATTGATGACTCTAATGATAGATATCCATCCTCATATTTCCAATGCATATTTAAGAAGTGAATTTAGATCATGGGAAGGCTTTGAAAAGTCCTCCAAAAGATGGGCGTTACACTTCTGCTAGACCACATTGCACTTTTGACTCTGTTTTTGGTCATCATTTTCAAAAGAGGTTTCTGACCAAATGAAGATAAATTTTGGAAAACCAAAGGAGGTTGTTTATAAGGAAATAACAAATCGTAATAAACTCCATTTTTTACACAGGTATCGTATATTGGGATATATTCAACGTTCTTGGAGGCCTATTTCAGAAAATCAAATTCTCCAATTTAATTACCTGTTTTAGTCATTATTGTGTGGCACATTTCCAAGAACATGGGACTGAATTTCACAAAACTGAGATATTTTTGTGCTTGCAAAAAAACATTATATACAAAAACCTCTCCCCATTTTGTAAAATGTGTTATGGTTAAATAGTTATCGCTCCATATTTTACCCATATTTTTTCGTTGCACTTCTGGAGAATTTGTTGTGCTTTTGGACAACTTGTTTTCAAATCAATTTTGAAGGGGTTAGATGTAGGGTTTTGCTTGGATTAGTGACTCCAGGGTGTAGAGTAAATCTTCATCTTTACATTCATAACTTTTTCATCAAAAAATTCATTAAGGAAGGCCTCTAAATCATCCACCAAAGTTGTTTCTCTTTTGCTACAATTTGCAGCACTTCTATCATAGTCGTTGCACTTCTGTGTGTGACAAATTTTTACCGCATAAATAATAGTTAAAAGTGAAATGGGTAAATGTGAATGGTAAATAGATGTGGTAAATGTAATTTTGATTTTGTTAAGGTTAATATATTGTAATTAATGACTTGAGAGATAAGCTCGAGTAGTTTAGATAAAAGGGGAAAGTTGTTTCTAACTCCCCTAGCTTTTGGTATGGTTGGAAATATTATTCTGATATGATCCTAGGAGGAAGGATTCAACCCCTCAGATGGGGAAAGTTGTTTTTCCATATATATGTATCCTCATTGAAGCCAAATGAAGGGTGGAATACTTGGTAAACATAGTGTGGAGCTAGTGTACACTATTTGACAAAAATAATATAGGCATTTGTAGCTCTAATCTTGGAATTCCCATGGTATGCTTATTGAAAGTGTTTCTTCTTAGTTTTATCATCAATTTGAATGTTTATCTCTCCTTGAAACCATATGTATTCTTTCATGTGATCATCTCATTATTTTTTAAGTAGAATTCATACGTTTTATGCTTTATTTTGATGAGATATTAATGTTTATGTTCCATTTATTATGATGAATGAATTCATAGTCATATGCTCATTTTTATCCTTAATTTTTCAACCATGTACCAAAATGACAACCCAAATATGTCACTAAACATACCTACCTTGCCTCATTTTTATCCCTGCAAATGATCATTTGAAAACCCTGACCTAGTTCCTAGATCTATGACCTTGGTCCATCAAACCTATAAATGCAAAACCTCACTAAGATAAAAACCTAGCCTAATACATTTTTCCTTCTCCAGTCACCTTATTGACTGTGATCATAGAGAGAGCCCTCTCTAGTTTTGTAGGGCTAGATACCAAATCAAAATTTTGGTCTGTGGTTACCTCTTCAGTCTCCTTCTCAGCCTTAGGAGAATTGTGGGAGTGATAACACAACACATATGAACTTTGTGGTGAAATATTATAAAAAATAATAGAKGGATATGCAAGAGTCTACAATGAGAACCTTGACAAACATAACCCCTATTTCTTGCAACATTGTCTAGAGGATGGACAAATTATGTTTCTTTTTCCAAATATGTAAAAATAGTATATTACAGTTTAATGAATAAATTTTCCTATTATTATATATGGTTTTATACTTTATCAAAAAAAATTCCAAGACTTTACAAGGTTTTATAATTCAGTGAAACATTCGCCAAGATTTTACAAGAGTTTATAATTCAGTGAAAGATTCACCAAGATTTTACAAGATTATATAATTGACTAAAATATTTGCCAAAAAATTATATATACATATTATATCATTGATAAAATACCCTTCAACTTTTCCTATGTATCATGGGGATTCGCCCACTTATCATACATACAAATTTAGGGGGGGTTCTTAAAATCACCCCTAGGAGAATCCCAACACAAACTGTCGGTAGAAGTTGACTAGTCCCAAAAAGATAAGAAGCTTGGTCAGTGTGGTCGGGGTTGGCCAGTCACGGATGACTTGGATATTATATGGATCAACATGTACCCCATGCTCATCAATAATGTAGCCCAAGTATTGGACATTGTTCATGCCAAAAGATCATTTTTCTAAGTTAGCATAAATTTTGTGCTGTCGTAGAGTGCTCAAAACCTGCTGAATATGCCGCATGTGCTCCTCCCACATTCTATTGAAGATGAGGATATCATCCAAATATACTACCACAAAGGAGTTGGTGAAGGGTCTCAATACATCATCCATCAATCTCATGAAAGTGGTTGGGGAATTTGTTAAGCCAAAGGGCATGACTAGCCATTCATAGAGACCTTCTTTAGACTTCAAGGTTGTCTTCCATACATCAGTTGGTTCAATGGAAAGCTCATAGTAGCCAAAATTTAGGTCAATATTACTGAACAACTTGTCCCCCTTGAGTTGGTCAAGAGGATCATCAATCTTTGGAATAGGGTAGCGGTTCCCGAATGTGATTTTTTTTAAGGCTCTATAATCAATGTTGAGTCACCAAGTCATCCTTCTTCTACACTAGTAAAATTGGGTTGCCTCAAGGGGAGGAGTTGGGTTTGATGTGCCCCTTTTGAAGAAGATCTCGAATCTGACGCTGAATTTCATCATTCTCCATCAACGAGTGCCAATAGACTGGTCTATTAGGTAGAGCTGTGCCAAGGGTCAGATCAATTATATGCTTGACTTGGAAGTGTGTCAGTACCCCTGTAGGTGAGGCGAAGAGGTCTCTATATTCTTCCACGATGTCGTCCACCTGTTTTTTTCTACAAAGAGAGGCATTTTGTATAGGCCACAGATGTGGCAGTGACCTTCTACTTGTTGTGAGTACAGATCACAAATAAGATGAAGTTCGCAATCTGGGAAATGACCTTACTGCATTGCTTAGCAGAGATTAAAGAAATAACAGTAGGCGACACTACCTCTGGGATCCTGTACAATTGTCTACCCAAAGTAATAATAAAATTGTGGGGTCTAGACTCATACACATCATTACGCTTCCACAAATATGGTTTACCTAAAATAACATCACAAACTTCAAGGGGAAAAATATCACACAATATGATGATGCATGTCCCCTTCCTAAACCCGCAGGTCATAAGGTCCATGTCAACAGGATCTTTCCTTTACCACTGGCCCGAAGAGCTCTCGACAATGTCTCTTCTATTTCCCTTTCAGGAAATCTTCACCCACAACAAATTCTCGTGGGATCCCCTCTTTACACTTAGGAGATCAGATTTTTCACTTTCGCAAACCCGTTGGTCAAGCACTTTGGTTCCAAATCTCTGAAACCCGAAAATAGTCAATGCTGACCCTTCCTCTTTCTCTTTCGGACTTTTCCTTATCGTGATTTTGGTGGTTGCCATATCAAGAAACTTGTTCCCGCGATTATCGAAACCCGATGTTCCGAAATTCCGATGCGCTCACAAGGTTGGCCTTTCAACACCCCTTTACTCCATCGGGACTTCGGACTTCACAATATCATGAATCCTAATGCAAAGGTTTCAGGAATTCACCCCATGAAACCCAGAAATGGTCAACTGAATTGACTTCTCGTCGAGAGTGCGCCACCTGTCCACTCACTGACACCTCTGTGGCCCACACAATTATTTTAGCTTTCAGGACTTCGCGTTTCGTGATTTCGCGATTCCCGTTGCAAAGTTTACGTGACTTCAACCTACGAAACCCCGATATAGAAATCCTCATGTAAATTCAATTACCCTTGTGGCTTGGATCTATGGTCCTACTCCACTTGATATTAGAACCTTTCGCAGCACTCGTTGTAACTTCCCTACTCCTATGCAAGATCGAACAACTCACGGATCTTCACGGTTTGTCCTCAGAGAATTTCGACCATCCATTCTTCCTCTGAGAATCTGTGCTCCTGCGGTCCCTCGTCACTACACCTTCTTACAACCTTCAAGGTACTCGGCTTCTGCCTTCCTTCAAATCCTTCGAAGGTCTAATTCCTTCTGAGCTTTCCCTGACTCTGCGTCTTTGAGAAAAACCCTTGCACGCACTCCTTGCGGCAACCTCCAAACACTTCCAAGTGTTGAAATCCTTCGACTCTGCATACACCTATAGTAGTAGTCTCTCAATGCTTCGCTCAAATTCGAAACTCCCAGATTTCACACGGCCTACGCACTCCTTGCACGGATTCTGTGCCTGACTGCACCTCTAGTGTGAATGAGAACAAAGGCTACCTCTCCTGAGATTTTAGAGACAAACCTCTGAACACCTTGTCGACGCACTCCTTGCGGACAATTCAACTACACTCCTTGCAGGAACTCTTTCTTGGATAGAGAAACAATTGAAACTCATTCATTTTCCCTTTCCTCTCAGATTTTAAACATTCAACAAGAAATCATTCATACATAGAATAAAAGCAATTGCATGATAGAGAGAGTAAAAACATTCATGAGCATAACATTCAAAGATGCATACACAGAGAATATATGAACACCATGAGTCTGAATCACAACTTTCTTGTATTAATTCAGAACTTTTGTACATGGAGTTTGCTACACAGCTCTCTCTGCTTCTCCTCTATGCTCTTCTCAATTATCATCTATGTTACAATACACAAATGAGGGTGTCTATATCTTGTTTCCCTCTTGCGCTCTAAAATTGTCTAATCTACACATTCAATTCTACCTACTTGCATTAACTACCATAAATGCCTTCTATCTACTAAGGACGAGAGAAAGTTGCTCAAGGTATGTTTAAATTATACAAGTGCACCTCCACTTGATGTTTCATTAATGGTTTAAGATATTTCAAAATTTGTGTTGGGTGCTTTTCCAGTTGTTTGTTGTCTCTACGCTAGCTCGCTTGAGATGCTCCTGGATCATACTTCCTCGCTTGAAAATTTTCATGGGCTCCTGTCCATGAGCTCGCGTGTGGTGTTTCCATGCCTTTGGATCTCCGCTTCGTTCTCCCAGCTGGCATATTCAACTAGATGGCCTTTCCACTTGAACAAATAATCAAAGTATTTCTTCCGCCTGGTCTTCTTGCTCACCCTTTTTTCCAGTATGCGCTCCATCTGTGGCTTATCTGCAACTGGCATCTGCTTTGTCCACTGGATCACTGGCTGCTCATTTCCTATCCCTACTTCCTTAGCCTTATACAGGTACAAATCTGAGATATTGAATATCGAAGAAATTCCGATCCCATTAGGTAATTCAATCTCGTAAGCATTCACCCCAAATTTCTTCAAGACCTTACACGGTCCGATTTTCTTCATCTTTAGCTTATTATATGTTCCTCTCGGGAACGCTTCCTTTCTCAAATGTGCCAGAACCAAATCACCAACCTCAAATTGAATTTGTCTCCTGTGCTGATCTGCTCTGTGCTTATACTCCTGGCTTGAATTCTGCAATCTCTCCTTCACCTGGCTGTGAAGTTCCTTCATCACCTCTGTGAATTCTTCTGCACTAGCGCTCCTAGTTGCAGTATGTTCTGAATCTCTCATCTTAGAAATTCCCCTCGGATGCATGCCATAGACAATTTGAAACGGACTTTGCCCTATGTTTCCATTGATCGAGTCGTTATAAGAAAATTCCTCCTGTGGTACTATGTTGTCCCACTGGCTGTGGTGTTCTGTCACCAAGCTTCTCAACAAGTCTCCTAGACTTTTGTTCACCACTTCTGTCTGTCCATCCGTCTGAGGATGATAAGCTGAACTAAATGAAAATTTAGTTCCCATCTTCTTCCATAAGGTCCTCCAAAAGTGCCCTATGAACTTTGTATCTCGATCCGAAACTATGCTTCTTGGCAAACCGTGAAGTCGAATGACCTCTTTGAAAAATAGATTCGCAATGTGAGTTGTTTCACTGGTCTTCTGACATGGAATGAAGTGTGCCATCTTGGAAAATCTATCCACCACCACAAAGATTGAGTCAAAACCTCTTTGTGTTCTTGGTAACCCCAATATGAAATCCATGCTATTTGCATCCCCCAGCCTCTCAGGTATGGGAAATGGTTGATAAAACCATGCATTCTGTTTCCTTCCCTTCAAATGCTGGCAAATTTTGCATCTATCCACGAATCTCTTGACGTCTACTCGCATTCCCGGCCAAAAATATGACTCATTCTGTAGTGTCCCCAAGGCCGAGCCCCGTTGCAGATCATGTTATATGCAAAGAATTGTAAATATGTTCTATAGGCTGGTGAGCCAAGTTTTGAATAAGCTGTAGGCTTATGAGTTTTGTTAGGCCAGGGAGCCTAAGTGCTGAAGGCCAGGAGCCTGTTGATATACTTGTATGTATGCAGGTCAATTAATAAAATATAAATACCACCAGTGCAGACCGTCCACGATGAAAGAGTGATGGGGGACTGAGC
>ML781862.1:582989-597346 GCA_009831015.1 Picea engelmannii | reverse complement strand
ACTTGACCTGGACGCAGTGCCAACCTTGTCAATCCTGTTTTCCACAGCCTTACCCCCTGTACGATCCCGCGCACTCCTCGTCTTTCCAGAACCTTTCTTGCTATAGCAATTTTTGTTAAGCTGTGACCAGAAAGTGCGATATCCGACAAAATTGTGCCTATAGTTATGGGTATGGAGATGGTTCATATACCTTAGGGAACTTGTCTTTCGACACGTTCAGTCTTCCCGTAGTAGGTTACAACCAATCAGCACACTTTCCACAGATTGCCTTCGGCTGCGGTCGCTCGCAGGGTGGCTCTTTCAGCAACTCAACCGGAATAGTGGGCCTGGGAAGAGGGCCTCTATCCTTCGTGAACCATATTAGATCCTCCATTAGCAACACCTTCTCCTACTGTTTAGGATCCATATATAATTCTTCACAGGTAAGCCCTTTAATTCTTGGCAATGTACCTCTAAATTCCTCTGGTAATCCTGTTAGTGTTACCCCTCTCATTTACAACTTATTTTTCCCAACCTTCTACTATCTCAGCCTCGCTGGAATCAGCGTGGCGGGCAAACCAGTGCCTATTCCCAAGGGTACATTCGATATTCGATTCGATGGAAGCGGAGGAACTATCATTGATTCTGGAACGACACTCACGTATTTGCCGGCCCCGGCATACAAACCTTTTCTGGCTGCTATTCGATCCAACACTCGAGGTGAGGAATTTTATGGAAGTGCTACAGGTCTTGATCTGTGTTACAAAGCTACGCCTGATATCTGACTTCCAGTTATTACGTTTGAGTTTGCAGGAGATACCAAATATACCCTGTCCATAAAAAATGCGTTTGTGTTCACATATGAAGCCAACGGTGAGCTAGCTTGCCTTGCGATCGCATCTTTGCAAGAACAACAAAGAACATGCTAAAGAAGCCAAGAATGAACAGACGTAGCCGTAAGATCGGTCCTGCTGATAGATCTGAGGCAATTAATCGAGTTCAGAAAGGAAGTGGAGTGCGCAAAAGAGGCAAAAGATTTTCATTCGTTAGATTTTGCGCAGAAGATCGATAGTTGTTGGATCTAAGAAAAGTGCACGAGGTTGTCCTCTGAAGCGCACAGGAGAATAGCTGAATTGCGAAATCTCGAAATCGCGGGGTGAAATTTCGGCATTTCGGAGTTCGAGACTTGGAGAAACAAGGGGTCGTGAAGTCACTGCCTCGCGAAGTCCCGATTCATGAAATCCCAAAGGAATCCAGACCGTTGGATCTGGAGTGCAATGGCCCAAGAGTCGTTGGATCACAGAAGTGCGCAGAAGTGTTCTGGAGCCGTCCGATCTTTCATGGATAGCCGATAGAAGATAGCCATTGGATCTAGGAGAAGTTGCATGAGGTTTAACCCTCACATATGCAAAGGTGAGGACTCGTCAAAATCCTGAAAACATCGTGATCGTTCACAAGGAGGACATGTGGTAGCGGTCGAGGTTTCGGGAAAATCCTGAAAAGGAGCATTTTGGCATTTTGGCTACCGGGAATGCAAAGGGTAAGAGTTCGGGACTCTTGACCCATGAAATCCTGAAAGGATCACGAGACATCCATTTTGGAGGACAGGTGTCGAAGATCTATATCTACCAGAAATTCGGTTACCAGGAGATCAAGTTTGAAGGAGTTGTGAGACAAGAAGTCCCGACTCCTGAAATCGTGAAAGAAGAAGTCACAATTGAATGAGCAGGGGAGATTTTGGCATTTTGCACACCGGGAGTCCGAAGGACCCAGGATCGTTGCATCCAAACTTCCAAAGTCCCGAATCATGAAATCCTGAAAAGGCGTTTGAGAGGAATAAGGCATCAGGATATTTTGGGTTTCGACATATTGAGGGACAAAGAACCGACGGAGTGCCTGCATCGCGAAGTCCCGAATCGCGAAAACCCGAAGGCGTTTGAGAGAATAGCGCCGGGTCATGGAGCAGGAAGCCAACTGTTTCGACATTTCAAGATTCGACCTTTCGGCAGTCCCAAAGAGAAGAAGTCATGGCACAGGGTGTTGAAAATCCTGAGGTCACGAAATGCGACATATGATCACAAAGGAGGTGAAGACACATATTTTCGGCATTTTGGGGATCGACATTTTGGCCATTCGATCATAGGAGGCAAGCACCGTCAAAATTTCTGCATTTCGGAGTTTGGCGTTTGGAGAACATCGTGACGAGAATTCAAGAGTTGTGAAATACTGATATGCAAAATTCTGAAATAATCTGAGTCGTTGACCTCAAATCAACAAGGATCGTTGATCCTTGAAGCCAATTCAGCATTTCGGTAATTCGAATATTGGGGAATCGAGGAGTCAGAGGAGCTTGATATCAGGGTTTGTGAAGTCGTGAAACCCGACATCCCGAATCGTGAATTTTTGAAGTCACTGTAAGAACTGAGAAGACCCTGTTTTACACACAGGATACAGGTAAACACAAAATTTTTCCAACAATTTCTTTTCTGTTTTCTTAAAATTCTTTAAAAATGGCTACGTCTAGCAATTTAGGACCAACTCAAGGTCCGATTCTTCTTGGAAAGAATTATGAGTTTTGGTCTCTTCGAATGAGATCCTTCTTGCAAGAACAAGAGTGCTGGGATCCAATGGATTTTGGATATGTGGAACCAGATCCAACAGACCTTTCCGCCATGTCAAACCCACATAGAAATGCTCAGACAACACAGAGGAACATAGAGAATAAAGCCAAATTCTGGATTCAAAATTCAGTGGATGACTCGATTTTTCTCAAAAATCACAGGCGCTGGTACTTCAAAATAGGCACGGGACATCCTTAAGTTAGCCTACCAAGGAAATGATAGGGTCAGAACAGTCAAATTGCAGACCTTGAGGACATAATTTGATACTTTACGAATGGCAGAGTCTGAAAATGTTTATCAGTTTATGACCAGAGTCATGGGAATCGTGAACCAGATCAGATTGACTGGTGAAGCCATCACTGATCAACACATTGTTGATAAAGTCCTCAGAAGTTTACCAAAGAAATTCAAAATGGTTGTTACAACAATCCTTGAATCCAAGGATCTGTGATGTTTTTCAACAGATGAACTAATTGCTTCCCTGTTGACACACGAGACCAGACTGCATCTCACAGATGAGTCAATCTCCAATGCCTTCAAAACTCAATTCTCTTTCAATAGAGGGAGAGGCAGAGGTCACCAAGGATGAGGGAGCATTACAAGTAATCAACACTCAAGTGGAGGTCACAGACAACAACACCAGAATCAGAATTTCCAGCCTCAAAGAGGCAGAGGGAGAAGATCAAATGACAAATCAAGCATACAATGTTATTACTGCAAAAATTATGGGCACTATGAATATGATCAGCTCTCAGGCAGAGCACATGTGTCAAATCATATGGGAGAAACCTCAAGATGTATGTTTCTCTCGTGCCACAAGACTGAAGAACAACCTAAAGATCTTTGGTTGCTAGATAGTGGATGCAACAATCACATGACAGGTAACAAAGATTTACTTTCATGCATTGATTCTTCAATTTCATCTGATATTACACTTGGAAATGATTCCTTAGTCAAAGTTCAAGGAAAAGGAATTGCACCTATTCTTACTAAACAAAATGTAAAGAAGGACATAAACACTGTTTATCATGTTCCAGATCTAAAACATAATATGCTAAGTGTAGGATAGCTCATTGAACATGGCTATAATGTACTTTTTGAGGAAGCATCTTGCAGGATATTTGATAAAACCCCCAGCAGAAAATTGATTTCTGAAATCCACATGACTCAGAATAGGATGTTTCCCCTGACCCTCAGAACTGCAAATCTGATCCAACCATATTCACAAAGTGCATCCACCCCCAATGAAACTATGGTTTGGCATACAATATTTAGACATCTACCCTTTTAGAGTCTCAGTCTTCTACAGAAGCACTCCATGGTCAAAGGTATCCCTATCTTCAAAGAGAAAAATCCCCCATGTGAGTCTTGCATACTTGGAAAACATAAGATAACTAGTTTTCCACAGTCCTCCACTCAAGCCAAATAACATCTCGAACTTGTTCACACTAACCTATGTGGACCAATGCAAATAGAGTCCATAGGTGGTAGCTTTTATTTTCTAACGTTTATTGATGACTTTATCACAAAAATCTGGATCTATTTTCGAAGACACAAGTTTGAAACTTTTGCAAAATTCAAAGAATTCAAAGCAGAAGCTGAAAAACAAAGTGGCCAATATATAAAAGCTCTCAGGTCAGATGAAGGAGGAGAATACAACTCCAACAAATTTGCAAATTTATGCAAATCATAAGGCAGTATCATGCAAACTACAGTCAGGTATATTCCACAACAGAATGGAGTGGCTGAAAGGAAGAATCAGACAATAATGAACATGGCAAGAAGCCTTCTCAAAGAGAAATTTTTGTCAAATACTTTTTGGGCTGAAGCATTAGCATGCTCAACTTATCTCTTGAATAGATCTCCAACCATGAGTCTAAAGATGAAAGTCCCTTAAGAAGCATGGAGTGGGACAAAGCTAAATGTTGTGCATTTAAGAACATTCAGATGCATAGCATACGCTCACATACCTTCCGAATTAAGGAAGAAACTGGATGATAGAAGTGAGAAGTGTATCTTTACTGGATATAGTGAAACATATAAAGCTTATAGACTTTACAATCCAATCTCAAAGAAACTAATTCTCAACAGAGATGCAAAATTTTTGGAAAATCAACTCTAGAATGAATCTAAAAATCAACAAATGGACAGTTAAAATCCATTACTTCCAAGTCCTGAAAACGCAGAAAATTCAGGACAGCCAATACCTCAACTTGCTCTTCCAAGATTGCAGGTACAAGGACAACCTGAAAACTCTAAGAATAACTCAACTTCCAGCGGAGATTCATCCTCTGAACCTCAAAATCAGAGAACTCGAAGTTTGAGAGAAATCCATCAGTAGTTGGATGACATTGAACAACACAATCTTTTTGCATTAATGTCATGTCAAACTACATCTTTTAAATAAACAATTAAGGAGCCACATTGGCTTCAAGCCATGAACCAAGAGATTGAATCCATTGAGAAAAACAAGACATGGGATCTTGTTGATTTTCCTAGACACAAGAAGAGTATTGGTGTCAAGTGGGTTTACAAAACTAAACTCAATGAAAAAGGTCAGATTGAAAAACACAAGGCAAGATTTGTTTCCAAAGGATTCTCACAACAACCAGGTACTGATTATGGTGAAACTTTTTCTCGAGTATCAAGATTAGACACTGTAAGGACTCTATTGGCCATAACAACCCAACACAAATGGAAAATATACCAGATGGATGTCAAGTCATCTTTCCTGAATGGTTTCTTAGAAGAAGAAGTTTATGTCGATCAACCACCTGGATTTGAAGTCCAAGAGAAACCAACCAAAGTGTATCGGTTGAAGAAAGCCTTGTATGGCTTAAAGAAAGCTCCAATATCTTGGTACAACAAAATTGACACTTACCTGATCAAAAGTGGTTTCAGCAGAATCCAAAATGAGACAACTCTTTACACTAAAACAGATCAACATGGTAAAATTTTGATTGTATGTTTATATGTTGATGACATGATATATACTGGAAATCTTGAGTTAACAAATTTTAAACATGCCATGGAATCTGAGTTTGATATGACAGATCTTGGAATACTGAAATATTTTTTGGGGATTGAGGTTGATCAATCAACCAAAGGAATTGTTTTCTATCAGAAAAAGTATGCAACAGACATCATCAAAAGATTCTGCATGGAAGAACGCAATCTAGCAAAAACCCCTATACCCCTAGGCACAAAATTGAGCAAGAAATATGAAGGCCCTACAGTGGACCCTACCCTGTACAAAAGTTTAGTAGGCAGTTTGTTGTATCTTACAACAACTAGGCCTGATATTATGTATGTAACCTGTCTTGTTTCCAGATTCATGGAATCCCCGAAAGATTCTCACTGGAAGATGGAGAGACGAATTTTGAGATATGTTGCAGGAACTCTCAATTTTGGCTTATGGTACACTAAATTTGATAATAATCACCTTTCTGGTTATGCAAACAATGATTTTTCAGGTAGCCTAGATGACAGGAAAAAAACCTTAGGACATGTTTTTCACCTGGGCACGAACCTGATTTCATGGGCATCAAAGAAGCAACCAATTGTATCAATATCTTCTGTAGAGCCAGAGTATGTCGCTGCTACCTTAGCTTCCCGTCAAGTGGTGTGGCTGAGAAGAATATTGAAAGATATGTCACACATTGACACTCGCTTTCACTTCATTCGCAAGCTAGTTAATAATGGTGATATTGCACTTCAATTTTGTGGCTCTCGAGATCAGCTCACAAATATCTTCACAAAGCCACTGGGAAAATCTGTTTTTGTTTTTCAAAGACAACACTTGGGCATCATCAGTGCTGATGTTTGTAACTATTGAGTTTAAGAGGGAGTGTTAAATATAATGTAACCTCAACAGTCTAACTGTACACTGCCATTTTTCCTAGCCAAATGTACTATCATTTCTTGATTTGCTTGAGCCTATTTAGCTCAGCTAGTTTCCCTTTTCTAATGTACTCTTTTCTTCATATACCTAATATACTAAATACTATTTCTTCTCTTCTCTTTCTCGGTATTCTCTGCTTCTCACTTTATCATGTATTAGCCAAGCGATGTTGTAAGCCTAATGAGGTATTGACTGGTTTTCGCTAGCAACAGACTTCACCATCTTCGTCGGGGCAGAAGGTAATTTCTAGCATTCATGATGGTGCAGATGACAAGGATGTGAATCTTGAATTATCAATTGCTTTGTCATTCATCTGCTCAGCAAAAGTCACCTCAAGTAATTCTAAGGAGTTCTCCAGTGGAATCAGGCCATATAACAACTATATTCAGCCGAATCATAAATTAGAAATTTGCTATAACATTGGCCCGCAAATAGTTGGCTGAAGTTGCTTCTCTGTTTGTTCGGATTAGAGAACGTTCATGCATTCTATGTAGACATCGAGAATGGCATGTAGAAAATAATGTTATTATAATACTCGTGCCTATCACACTTATCCATTCCTTTGCAAGTCTAAAATACCAAGTTCGGCATATTAATTTGCTTAAACCTACAAATTAAAGAATTGATGATCAGAATACATAATCTAATCTCTAAATAATTCTGTTTTGAACTCCTTTTCATTCCAATTTGGTTTTTTATATAGCCAAGCTCAAGTCTCTAATCTAATTCTGTGTTTATCAAACCTAATTCCATGTACTAACACTGCCCATTTTCAAAACTTTGTTGACAATGACATTGCTTAGAGATCCATTTATATGGATATTAAATGATATAGTTGTTGGGTGATTTAAGTATTTAGGAATGGTAGATACCAATCATAAATATTATGAGTAAACTAGAGAATCACTATGATAAATTATTGGAAATTTAGTTTCAGTGAAAACACTTAGAAACAAGGAGACCAACCATTACATAAATACACACAAACTGTAATAGTATATATGAATAAACTACATCATGTATATACAACTAACCCAATCTAATCCATAAACTCTAGGATGCATTTTAATGAGGCATTATCTCTAACTCCCCCCCCTTAATGCCTACATTACACAATATAACACAAGTTTTGTCATGTCTGTGTGACTGGTCCTCCTAAGCAGTTACACCCATATCTAAACTTCATAGACACACTCTTTCTCTCCCATCATCTTCTAGCTACCATTTCATACAACACAAATACAACCGTACAAATACAACCGCTTCCAACCATCTTTGAAGTATCTATAGGACCGACGATTCTAAACTACCCTGAAGAATAGTCTCGATACTGAAACATTTAGTAATCGATCTTACAAAATGATCTTTTTACACACACTCACCAACACAAAGATAACCAGTAACTGATAATCTTGGAGCACCGAAGTACAAGAAAACCTTCCAACATTTAGCAGACTTGTAGACATACTCAAACTAGTTATGAGTTCTTATATGGCGCCGAAGTTCCTCAAGAACCACTAGCCTGGACTATATTACTCTGTTCTATATTTGGTTCTGCATTCCAATTCTTCACATTCTATAAAATCACAACAAATTTCACACAATATAACATATATCTCTATTGTTTTCACTTCCTACACAATACTTGACTCATTGAAAAATAGCTCTAGTGAATGTTCTCCATAGTGGCAGGGTGATTCTCTCCTTTCACAACAATGTTGATATTGCAAATGATGGCTCCTTCATGCCATTTTTTCATGCAGCTTCTTCACCTTATCTACAGTGGCTCCTTCACCCCAACGGTGATCCCTTCTACAATGGCGGTTGAGGAAAATAATCACAGGGCCCTATAGCGTCTCTCCTCCAATCCACCAAATCTTTCATCAATCCCATCCCTCACCCGAGATGATATGATCTGATATGGTATCTACGTTTGGGATCTGAAGTAATCTGGCATTTGTATTTGATTTGAAATCCAGAGATCTGTGCGATCCAAAGGTGTGAGCAATCTTGTTCAAATCACCGTCTGATTTATATTTGCAAATCCGTTGTTATATGAATCAACTCACAGATCTAGATCAATTTCCATATCATAGCCTCCGCTCAGCGATTTCTGGCAGTGATATTCTCCACGATTTACGTCCTCCTCTTATTGGTGAATATACCCTCTCACAGCGGTGGATCCATCAATTAAATCTGCATTACATTTTGCAACACTAGCTTCTCTTACCCTCGACCTCTCTTCTTGCTACCCCTTATGATGACGAAAGAGCTTGACAAATTAATTTTTGACTTCGATCACTTTTGCGATGTGACAATGAAGGAAGAAGTTGATTAGAAGGATTATTTTTAGATTGCTCAGATGGCAGGGATTTTTCCTTTAGCTGATGACTCTTCTTTTGCTGTAGCAGCTCATTGATGCCAAACCCAAATGGGAATCAATAAAATGGAAACAAAACTTCTATGGTGACTCCTCACACAGCAGTAGCACACCAATAAATCAACACTCTATCAATGAGTTAATATAAGATTCAATCTACCAATCAAAGAAATGACCAATGATATATTCAATGTCGATGGATCTAACTCTTGTAGTCAAGAAGGGGGCCTAATCGAATGATAAAATAGATCAACAATTGTCTTCCTCTCAACGCAATCTTGATATAATGCTCAAACAAATCTCAGCGTAGACATGCACAAATAAAAATTTTAACAATTGAACACTCCTACCCTACATATGTACAATGGAGCACACTCCCAATTTATCTCATATTCCATCCCCTCTCATGAGAGAGTCAGGGCTGTACTTGCTCTGATACCAACTTAGAAACAAGGAGAGTAGCCATTGCACAGATACACACAAACTGTAATAGTATATATCAATAAACAAAGATACATCAGGTATATATAGTTGGAGTGAGATCCAACTTATTCCACTCTTGGATGGAGAGGTTGAGAGAATCTCTCAACAACCTCCAGCTAACCCGATCCAATCCCTAAACTCTAGGATGCATCATAATGAGGCATTATCTCTAACTAAAACCAACATGTAACTAAAATTTATTTATTTCAATAGAACCTATGAATATTCTTAATAAGACTTGTTTTGATTACCATATTTAAATACACTATTGTAAGGACCAACCTGCATATTCTGATTTAGACTTGTTTTTTTTAACAGAATGAAATCCTCTATCGTAAGTACCCGTCTTAAGCTAAAACTTATTTATTTCAACAGAACCTATGAATATGTTCTGAATTAGACTTGTTATATATACAAGAGTGATATCTCTATTAGAAGGTGGGGATAATTGATATATATAATTATATTACAATATTAATTATGTCGATAGGTGTCCCCCCTATTGGAATTGATGGTTTAATGAGCCTTTTAATTACAAATTCTAATCTGATGGCCAACAATAAAATATGTTTGCATATTCTTCATCTTACACTCAAATCAATGAATGCAATTTAATGTTCATAACTTCCTTGCATGATACAGACCCCCTATCCCTCTTATGGGCTGCGTGACCTCCTAGTCAGGATCTTCTGATTTCGGATCCGAAATGGCTCTTCTGATTCCAAACTAGAATCCTTTGAATGAACACACAGGTCCCCCACAAATTCTCAGTTGGTTTTTTCAAGCACCAAGCTTGAGCTCCCACAACACATGACCAAGAGTTGTGACCTTCCGCTAATCCAAAAAGGGTGCTTTTTGTGGACCAAAACTTCACAAGTCAAGTGTCCCGTCCCTTTTTCCTTCAAATCCCTGATTGTCGAAATGCCGAAATGTCCTAGCACCTATTCCTTCGGGTTTTTGCATTTCGCGAAATCAGAATGCAAGGGATATCTCTGTTCCTTGGAATCCTCGGTTGTCGAAATGCCGAAATGTCCTAGAACCTATTCTTTCAGGTTTTTGTGTTTCACAAAATCTGGGTGCAAGGGATATCTCTGCTCCTTGGAATCCCCGGTTACTGAAATACCAAAATGTCTTGGCGTTCTCTCTTTCGAGGTTTCTCGATTCGGGGAATCTGGGTGAAAGGGATATCTCTTCTCCTTGGAAATCCCAATTGCTGAAATACCGAAATGTCTTGGCGTTTGCTCTTTCAAGGTTTCGCGATTTGGGGAATCCCGATGCAAAGGTCCCACTCCTCTGTCTTTTGAACCCCCGGTTGCCAAAATACTGAAATGCCAAAAGTTCGAGGTGCTTAATCAACGGCTCACAACACCCCCCAGATCTACGGTCATATCTCTTCCCTGCCACTGACCTCCTCGCAACTCCACTTGATCCAACGACTTGCGGTATTTCGTGACTCTCCTCGAGAGTTCTCCACCAACCGTTCATATCTTCGAGACCTCCTCTCCTAGATCTACATAGTGTTAAAGTCTGTGCTCTTACCTCAAATCGGACGGTCTGCGGGATTCTCCACCATGATCCAATGCTCGACGACGTTCCTCCTCCTGATCTTTTACTCACTTCAGAATTAGAGATTTTCTAAGTCTTCGAAGACTTGGTCTTCGTTCCTTACAGGGAATGAGTTCCTAGATCTCGATAAAACTTTCTGAAGCGTTATCCCTCCTGATCTTTGCCTTGTGTAGGCCTCGAATTCCCGCGCACTCCTTGTGTCTAAGGGATTTCGATAACTCAGATCCATGGGGTTTCTCACAGAGAGATTGCTCCTGATCTCCTGATGTTCTCTCCTCACTCGATGCACACCTTGCAGAGCTTCAATGAAGATAAACAATTGAAACTGGAAAAACTCACAGTTCCATCCACTTATTCATGTAAACAGAAATGGCAGGAAAATGCACACAGTCCACACACCATACATTTGGATCAATTTTTCATTCTGTTATATTCACAAGTGCCCAATGGATATAGAATATATTCAAAATTACAGTAACTCAAAACACTAAGATCTCTTGCTAACTCACAGTTCTCTCTTACAGCTGATTTCTCTCTGTATTCCAGCTCTCTCTAACTGGTTGCACAAACTTATACATAACTCAAAAATATTTCTAGGGTCTCCCCTGGATACTTGCCTACTCTAAAACTCATCCTACGCTATCTTAGTTCAGTTGCATTCTAGAGCCAAAGTGGAAACTCCTGCTCTGTTTACAATTTCAAAACTTTGCCCCAAAGGGTAAAATTCGACAACGATGCTCCTGCAACATTGCATTTATGAATGCGTACGTTTCCTTGTTTACTTTTTCACATTTACTTAATATGATAAAGGAATTACTACCCTATCCATTGATTGTCACATTTAACTAATTATGGAGGATTAATATGTATAGATTGGATAACAATGAAGGGCCATGTATCCCATGCATTTCAACTAGCACGCTGGATGCAACAATGTTTAAACTGGATGTCGTTTCAACTAGCACGACGGTGGAATTTCAACTAGGCATGAAGACCTGCTCTTCTTACAATTCAAAGACTGGTTTCACATTTTCATTGCATTTCTATTTTATGATACAGCATGAGCCTTTTAATTTATGTTGTAACCCTTTGTTCAAATGTTTGGATTAAATAACAAAATCGTTGCTTTGGACTTCCCATTACATAAATGTTTGGATATTCTGATTGTATTGTTTAATTATGCGATTCACAATATGGGATCACAATATCCAAAAGTCTCCAAAGAATAGGAGCAGTGTAAACATGCAAGGCACCTTATTCTATTTTCATTCTTCTTAGTTTCTAGGTATGAAAGTCTGAAGATAGTTTCGAGGATATGAAAGTTTGTAGGATAGTTTTGAGGTATGAAATTGTGTAAACGAAGAGAATGCTTAAAATAGTCAGTAGCTTCCCAGATTAAGTACATATCTCCACGTATTGCCTTCTCCAATAGTTATTCTCATAGAATGCGCGACTGGATTGCTTCACACAACGTTTGGTAATTGGAAACCTCCTTTTTTAAATCTCTTACTTGTTTCACCAGTTCCTTATCACTAATGGGAGCTGCATGCAATATACTTTCATATTGTTCATATGTTTTGAGCATTTTACACATACCGAGAATGAAGATGATGGGAATCTAAAGTTTCCAGTCTTTATTTGTGAAAACAAGTGCGAAATGGTTCAATGTATTCATTACAAAATCGCTTAGTAATTATATTGTATGCGTAATATTTATTTATAGTATTTACATTTTGTGTAGTATTTTCACCAGTCTTTATTTGTGAAAACAAGTGTGAAATCGTTCAATGTGTTCATTACAGAATCATTTAGTAATTACATTGTATGCCTAATATTTATGCATAGTGTTTACATTGTGCATAATATTTACCCCTATCTTTATTTGTGAAAACAAGTGCAAAATGGTTCAATGTGCATTGTATGAGTAAATATAGATTTAGAACTCAGTCTCTATGTCGACAGGAGTACATTCAATGCCGTAATATATTAATCACAAAGAACATTTAGACTCAGAACCCAATCACACTCTAACATTTTGTCTAAGTTGACAGTACTTGCAATTTGTTCCTCGTTTGTCGTGTCTTTGTGTATGCTTGGTCTTTACATTGTGCACAAAAAACATATTTACCCTAATATTTTAGGGTTTATTAAGGTTATTTTAATATTTTAGAGTTTATTGGGGTTTATTAAGGTTATTTTAAAATTTTAGGGTTTATTAGGATTAGGGTTTTATTAATTATTTGATTACATATATTATATCTACTAAAATATAACACATAGATTAATTATTAATATATTATTAAGCTATATTAAGAGAGACAATAGAATATTAATTATTAGTATTTGATAACATTATATGAAGAAACCTTTTTATATAATTTTTTTATTGCATTTATTATATTAAAAAGTACAATATTAATATTAATTATTTGATTACATTATTTTATATTTTAAACTAAATTTCTAATAACAATATATTCAAAAAAATGACAATATTTACATCAACCAACATTTTTTTATGTAATAATAATAATAATAATAATATATTAAGAACATTTATATCAAAAAAACATATTTTTATATAATTATTTGATATAAAATAACATTACATTATATTACCCCCTAGATGGGGTGTTTCCAAGTGCAAACGAAAATTAGGACATGGGGAGGCCACCGAGATGGGTGACCAACCACCTGGCGCCCATCTAGTCCCATCCCTCCATATCCGCATCAACTTGAACATCAACGCTCAATTGTCAATCTTCATTCCTCCTACATGCAGTCGTACGAGCCGAATGCTTTGGAAAGAAAGCGATGTCATGGCATGTGCCGGACGTGGGGTTTTTCTCGACTCGCCTGCACACTCCTCAACCCATTGTTTGTTGTGGACTTCACTCACCATCTCCAAGCTCTCTGTGCACATTTTGGACTCGCCCTGATGTAGCTACCCCACACCTACCTCAAACTCCCTCTGTATTTTTCCCAGCCTCTCTTCATGCTCTGTCATCTCCTCCCCTAGCCCAGCTCTCGCCTTCTATATGCCTCGTCCTAGGGGCAAGCCACGAGGCGTCGCTTGGTACATGGAAAGGGGAAGACTTCCATCCACCTCCGATCATCCAGTCAAGGTCGAGCCTCCCCCCACCACTCCTCCAACTAATGAGCCCTTCCACATTCACCCCCTTGCATTGATTTTTCCCCCCATCATGGGCCCCGAGGAAGTAGCAGCTCACCCTCTTCCTCCTAACGCATCTCCTACCTGTGTCCTTGCACTAATTTTTGTGCCCTCTCCCTCTCAGCCCCTCATAGACCCCCTCATTGGGATTTCCCCCCTCTCGAACCCCTATGGTTGTAGGGTTGAGTGGTTCAACCTTTTTGGCAATTCGTTGGCGTATGCACCACCTCATCCTTCCCTTACACATCTCCCTCC
>ML781862.1:563281-582946 GCA_009831015.1 Picea engelmannii | reverse complement strand
TTCCCCCTCCCCCTACACCTTAGACTCCCTGACCTATCCAAATGGTGGTCATAGGCACCAAACACAAGACTTGGATGCCATGAGCATTCTACAAAGGGACCTAAGCGGCTTCAAATGGGACCTGAGCGACATCAATTGGGACTTGAGGGAGCTCAAAACCATTTCACTCGAAATGGACAATAGAGAGGCAGATCGATGGATCAGAGTTGACAAGTTGATGGCCTTCCTCTAGGATCTATGGCAGGAAATGACGAAACACGACAAGGGCAAGTCCCAGGCACGAAGTGTCTACATGGGGCCCATATTCGGTTCAGGTCTTTAAATTTCTTCTTGTTTCCATGTTTTGGCAGAACTTTTCTCACAGGTAGCCAGGGAAGGTTGTTTGTTTTTTAGTTATTTTTTTACTTATTTCAAAACTACGGTATTTTCCCTGCGTGGCTTGGACATGGATCACCCCATTTTTTGAACAATCGACAACAATGTTTTCTTGAAAGGGCACCGCTGCCAAATATGATTCGAAATCATCATTTTTCTGGCACTTAGGACAACAATGGTTTCCCAGCTCGGCACCACTGTCATGCTAACTAGAACATTTTCATCTTATGTAATTGTTTCTAGGATCTAATATATCAACTAACTTACAAAAAAAAAAACCATTACATTAAATTACATTACACTATAATTATTAATATGTTATTATATTATAAAAACAAATTACTACCAATATTAATTATTAATATTTTATTACATTTATTATATCAATAAAAAACATTATATTTATTATTTGATTAAAAAAAATATTAATATATAATATTAAGAAAAAGACAATATTATATTCTATAAGAAAAACACATCATATAATTATTGTGTAATAAAAATTAATATTAATTATTTGATTACAATATTAATATTAATTATTTGGTTACATTATTTTATATTTTAAACTAAATGCTAATAATAATATATTAAAAAAAGACAAATGAAACATTTTTTTATATACTTTTTGATATATAAAACGTTATATTACATTATACTATAATTATTAATATATTATTATATTATATAAAAAACCATTATCAATATTAATTATTAATAGTTGATTACTATTATATCAAGAAAATCACTTTATTATATCAAGAAAAAACATTATATTTATTATTTGATTACAAAAGACATTAATATTTGATTACATTTATTATATAAAAAAACATTTATTATATCAAGAAAAAAACATTATATTTATTAGTTGATTAAAAAAAAAATTAAGACATAACATCAACAAAAAGACAATATCATATATTGTCATATACATTGATAAGTTAGAAGAATGCTTGGAAAAAGCAGGTTGTGTCGGCCCTACTCTCACTGGTATAGTCTTCAATCTTCTTCTTTATGCCGATGATATAGTTCTTATGGAAAGGAGTCCCCATGATCTTGAAAACCAACTAAGAATCCTCAAGGACTTTTGCTCCAATATGGGTATGACTATTAATACTGATAAGACTAAGGTCATGATTATTAAATCCAATAAGATCCCTTATGATACCTTTGTATATGACAACAACAACTTGGAGGAAGTGGAGGAAGTGACTTCATACAAATATCTTGGAATTGATATTCACCAAAAGCTCAATTGGAATTATAGCATTGAGAAAAGGATTATTGGGGGATGGAAAACGTATTATGGGCTTGAAAATAATTGTAAATCAGCTGATCTTTGGAGTTGGCATAAGAAGATACTCCTCTTTGAGACTCTTGTTACACCTATTATTCTTTATGGATGTGAAGTCTTGGGTTGTAGTATCTCTCGTTAATCCTGGAGAAAGATAGAGAAAATACAAAAGAATTTTATAACCTATAATCTAAAAATTAAAGGAAATACGCCCTATCCCATCCTCCTCATAGAAACAAGCATCTCCCCCATTGAGAGCATGTCTATGACTAGATACCTAATGTATAAGAACAAGTTAAACAACATGGAAGACAAGAGGCTACCTAAAATTGCTTCAAAATCAAGTCATAACCACCATCGACTCAAGCGAGGATGGCATAAAGACACCCGATCTTGGCTAAAATATTGGGGAATCATGGAAGAAACCATTTTGTAGAATAAAGATACTATTAAGAAAAATGTTAAATCAAAATTTAAGAAAAAAATGTGGTGCGATAAAGAGTTAGAGGAAAAAATAAAATTAAGGTATTATAAAGATGTAATCAACCCCAATCTAGAAGATCAAAATTATCTATCTATTTTGCCAAGTGTAAAGAAAAAAATAAGCATTGCTAAGATAAGAACAAATTCTCACGAGCTCCATAGTGAAACTGTGCGTTGGTCAATCCCTAAAATGCCATGGGATGAAAGAGTATGTCACCTTTGTGACACTAAGAAGGTTGAAGATGAAAAGCACTTTTTCTTAGACTCTGAAGCCTATATACCCATATTAGATCTCATTTTCAAAATATTGATCACACTACCAACCTTCCTAACCTCTTAACTGAACAAAAGTATGGTGATCTTGGAAAGCTTCTCTTAATGCTTTTCGAGCACAGAAACAAAATTCTAAAGAATCACAAGTAATCACTTACCGTCTTAAGGTCCGATAGACCACTTAGGTCTTAGTGGATGTTAATCATCATCATCATATTATATAAGAAAAATACATCATATAATTATTTGATTTCATTTATTGTATCAATAAAAAAAGACACATTATATAAACAAAAAAAATTATATAAAAAACTTTGAATAAATTTATTATATTAAGAAAAATAGAATATTAATATTAATTATTTGATTAAGAAAAATACAATATCAATATTATTTATTTTATTGTATTTATTATATCACAAAATATAAAAACCAAATGTGTAATAAAAATATATTAAGAAATACCACATTTTATATTTATGTTGAATTTAAGATATTTTATATTTGTGGAAAGATATAAATATCTTTTTGAAAGATTTCATTATAAAAAAATTATTTCCCATGAAAATTTTATTTCATTATAAAATATAAAAATAAAATAATATATACAAAGAAAACACCATGACATGAAATAATTTGTCATCTTTGTGACACTAAAATGGTTGAAGATGAAAAACACTTTTTCTTAAAATCGTTCAGTTCAAGGTTCCTATATCACTTTAGATGTTTTTTTTAAGCTTCACAAAAGATTAATTTTTGGAATTTGTGGGACACAAACCAACCTTTTCATGTGATGAACATGCCACTAAGATTTCAATATGAAGAACAAAACAAGACGTTACAACGTGATGAACATAATAATGTTGCGTTCTGTCAAACATATTAACATTGGACAATGAAGAACATAGTAACGTTGCAATCTAACGAACATAATAATGTTGCAATGTGATGAACATAATTGACGTCGTAATATGATGAACATAGGCATGTCATCATAACATAAATAGGCATTGCATTCTAGTGCACATCTTCCTGTCATTGCAATGTGATGAACATTTCCTCATTTTGTAGTGTGACACACTTATTCTAATGTCGCAACGTGACAAACAATTCCAAACATCGCAATGTGTCAAAAAATTTAACTTTTCAATATACCAAACATATTAATGACACAATGTGATGAATATATAACACTGCAATGTGATGTACATATTAAAGTCGTAATGTGAATAACATAGTGAAATTGCAATCTACCAAACATAGTAATGTCGCAATGTGACGAACATAGGCATGACGCCGCAATGTGGATAGTAAGGTCATAATGTAATGAACATAAATAGAGTTTTCAATGTATCCCACATCACCCTGTCATTGCAATATGATGAACATTTCCTCACATTGCAATGTGATGTACATATCTTGACGTCACAACATGACAAACATTTCCAATCGTCGCAATGTGACGAAGATACACAGACATCATAATGTGACAAAAATTTTCAAATGTCGCAATGTGTCAAACATGTATGGATGTGGATAGGCATGTCGTCGCATTGTGTCACACATCATCTTATCGTTGCAATGTGATGAACATTTCCCGATGTTGCATTGTGACGAATTTCTTCCAACGTCACAATGTGACAAAACCCACAAATGCAATCTAACAAAATCCACCAACGCAATATGATGAACATTGTTAATTGTTGGTCAATATGATGAACATCACAATGTGATGAAAATTTCCTAGTGTTGCATTGTGACGCACTTATTCCAAAGTTGCATTGTGACAAAAATTTCAAATGTCATAATGTGTTGAACATAGTAACGTTGAAATCTACCAAACATAGTAAAGTCACACTATGACAAACACATAACATTGAAATGTGATGAAAATATAGTGTTGCAATATGACGAACATAGTAACGTCACAATGTTATACACATAGTAACATTGCAATCTACGAAACATAGTAACATCGCGATCTGATGAAAATAGACATGTCGTCGCAATGTGGATAGTAGGGTCACAATGTGTGAAACATAAATATATGTCACAATGTGATGAACATAAATACATGTCGCAATGTGTCCCACATCACCCTATCATCGCAATATGGAAAACATTTCCTCACGTTGCAAGGTGACGCACATATCCTGATATCGCAATGTGACAAACACTTCCAAACATCACAATGTGTCAAACATAGTAAACTTGCAATCTACCAAACATTGTATTGTCATGACGTGATGAACATATATGGACATCGCAATGTGACAAACATTTCCAAACGTTGTAATGTATCGAACATAGTAATGTTGCCATCTACCATGCATAGTAACATCACAATGTGACGAACATATACATGCACCCCAATGTGACAAACATTTCCAAACATCGTAATGTGTCGAACATAGTAACAATACAATCTACCAAACATAGTAATATCACAATGCAACGAACATATATGGACGTCACATTGTGACGAACATATACGCACGTCACAATGTGATGAACAATTGCGAACATTGTAATCGAATGAACATAAATTGACGTTGTAATGGGAAAAATACAATGTGATAGACATTTCCAAACATCACAATGGGACAAACAAAACCTATTGTTGTAGTTTGATGTACACAACCCAATGTGTCACACTATGACGAACACATAACATTGCAATGTGATGAAAATATAGTGTTGCAATATGACGAACATAGTAATGTCGCAATGTTATGAACATTGTAACATTGCAATCTACAAAACATAGTAACGTCGCGATCTGATGAAAATAGGCATGCCGTCACAATGTGTCAAACATAAATATATGTCACAATGTGACGAACATAAATACTTGTCGCAATGTGTCCCACATCACCCTATCGTCACAATATGGCAAACATTTCCTCACATTGAAAGGTGACACACATATCTTGACATCACAATGTGACAAACACTTCCAAACATCACAATGTGTCGAACATAGTAAACTTGCAATATACCAAACATCGTATTGTCGCGATGCGATGAACATTTATGGACGTCGCAATGTGACAAACATTTCCAAACGTTGTAATGTATCGAACATAGTAATGTTTCCATATACCATTCATAGTAACATCACAATGTGACAAACATATACATACACCCCAACGTGAAAAACATTTCCAAACATCGTAATGTGTCGAACATAGTAACAATACAATCTACCAAACATAGCAACATCTCAATGCAATGGACATATATGGATGTCACATTGTGATGAACATATACGCACATCACAATGTGACGAACAATTACAAACATCGCAATCTGATGAACATAAATTGGCGTTGTAATGGGACAAATGCAATGTGATAGACATTTCCAAACATCACAATGGGACAAACAAAACCTATTGTCGTAGTTTGATGTACACAACCCAATGTGTCGATGTGACAAACATTTTCTGATGTTGCAATGTGACCAACATAACCCACTATCGAACTATGACAAACCTATTCCAATGCCATATCCTAAGAAACATAAACCTTCATTGTAATATGATGACCATAACCTTACGATATCAAGTGACGAACAAAAGCTAATGTCACAATGTGATGAACAAAACCTTATGTTGACATGTGATGAACAAAAACTGATTTCACAATGTGATGAACAAAAATTGATGTTGGCATGTGACAAACAAACCATGATGTCGCAATTTGACGAACAAAATATGATCAACAGTAATGAAGTACTGCCATAGTAAACTACGGTGAACATAATCAACATGGCCCACCATAATGAGATCCACATGGTCAACGAAGGCCAACCATGGGCATGCTCAACTATAATAAACTCTGATCAACCATAGTCAACCATGGTCAACCATAGAAAACCATGGCCAACCATAGCCAACGTTTCCTTCCCAAAGTCAACCAAGGTCTACCAAAGTAAACCATGATCATGGTCAACCATACTTGACCAATTTTCATTTTCAATTAAGGTATTATTGTATTAATACATAAATAATATATTATTAATCTATTACTACTTTAATAATGTATTTATGAAGGGATTAATACTTTAAGAATGTATTTATTAATACATTATTAATTTATTAATAATTAAACATGTTATATTATACATTAATATATTAATACTTTACTAATGTATTTATTAATTGATTTAATGTATTAAAGGTATAAAATAACTTTTTTATTGTTACTTTAACAATGTATTAATGTATTATTAATAGTTTACTTTATTATTATATTAATACTTTAACAATGTAGTAATTAATATTGTATAAATGTGTTACTTAATTAATACATTACAATATACATCAATGTCATTCATACACATGACCATAAGAAACCATGATGATGGTCCACCATAATCAACCACAATCATTTTCAATAAATGTATTAATACTTTAGTAATATTTTAATTTATTATTGCATTAATACGTATTAATGTATTAATCAATTCATACATTACATTATTAATGTATTAATATTTAATGTGTTACATTATACATAATGCATTAATACTTTAATTTATATATTACAACAATGTAATAATGTATTGTTAATATATTAATAGTTTGTTATGTTACATTATGGATTAATTTAATAATGCATTATTTTATTAGTGTATTAATATCTAACCAAAGTATTAATAGTTTAATAATCTATTTTTTAATTCATTTAATGTATATATTGATATATTTAATGTATTAATTTATTACTATATTATTACCTTATCAATACTTTAATTAATTAATTAATTAATGCATTACATTATTAATTTATAAATAATTTAATATGTTACATTACACATTAATGTAAATTAATACTTTAATTTATAAATGTTTATTATAAATATTATATTAATATTACATTCCACATCAATGTATTATAAATTAATATATAAATGTAGAATATTAATTTATAATATATTAATGTATTATACTTTAATATATTAATGTATTATACATTAATACTTTAATGTAATATATTACAAATTAATGTAATGTATTACTAAATACATTAATACATTACATTAGCAATGTTTCAATCTATTAATCTATTAATATGTTACATTAATACTTTAATACATTTAATCATCAATCAATATTTTAATTTATACATTTTTATTATATATTCAATTAATGTAATATTAAATTATTATATCAATTAAATGTATTAATATATTAATGGTCATTTTCAAGGTATGTTGGTTGTCAACTAGCAACAACCACTTTATAAAAGTGGCAACGTCATTTTTCACCTTTCCAAACTAATAACACCGATCAATATATATCAACCACTTTTATAAAATGGTTGTTGTTAGTTGTTATATATAATAATATTACAGTAGTTATTGATATTTGAATTGTTGAACCCATCTCCACCTAAAATTTATTTATTTCAACAAAACCTGTGAATATATTCTGAATTAGACTTATTCTATTTATAGGAGTGATATACTCTATCCAAAGGTGGGGATAATTGTTATATATAATAATATTACAATAATTGTTAGTTGTTGTTGATATTTGAATTGATCGTTATATATTATCATATTATAATAGTTAATCATTATAATACTGGTTGATATTTGAATTGATTGTTATATACTGAATGGGCCTAATGGTTAAGAACATATGTTTTTTTTTAAGAGGTCACGGACGAAGGGCCATATCATAATATTTGATCATTATAATACTTGTTGATATTTTAATTGATTGTTATATATAGTTATTAAGTTTTGAATTTAAGTAAAATAACATTTTTTCCATAATTTGAATTAAATTTAATTAATTTAAAAATAAATACAATTACATATGTTAATTATTTATTAATTAAATAATTAACATATGTAATTAATAAATAATTAATACATTCAATTGTATTTAATTTTAAATTATGAGAAGAAAAAATGCTATCTTAAATTCAAATCTCAACATATCATAATATATAAAAATCAATTCAAATATATATTATAATAATTGTTGAGATTTAAAATTATGTAAGAAAAAATAATTAATATATTTAATTAATAAAAAACATTTTTTTTTAAAATTAATTAAATTAATTTTAAATTATGAGAAGAAAAAATGTTATCTTACTTAAATTCAAATCTCAACATATGATAATATATAAAAATCAATTCAAATATATATTATAATAATTGTTAAGATTCAAATCTCAACATATGATCCCCCAGATGGGGTGTTAGTGAGGGTCAGCTGGAGCATGCAGGACCAAGGTGGGTACCAACGAGGTACGGAGCCACGTGACGGGTCTGTGCCTCCGTCTGACACCCTCCGAGAATATTAATGAGTTCTAATGGCGATGGGAAGGGTCGTTTATTGCACTCGACCTCCGCATTACGATATGGCTCTGGTGATATTCTCCGGTGTTATTCTCTGGTGTTATTGTTTCTGCTGGTGGATGGAAGAGCTTCCTCCCCTACTGCCATGGACGACGTTTAAGAGTGCATACTGGTCCCTGGAGGCTCCCCACCATGACCATCACTGTGACCTTAGCTGTGTGTATTCGATGCCGAAGCACAGGCAACGTCTGAGAGGGAAACCCCGGTGGGGTTCTCCCTGGAGACCTCGACGACCCTCTTTATTCTCGCGCGATTTGCCTCCCTCTGCACCTTTCCTTGACCTCCAGGAGGTGCAGCCTAGCCACAGTCCTCCAGCTCAGCCGACTACAAGCTTAAATTCCCTAGAAGTGATTCCTCGGTCGCCATGCTCTTCTCTGCATTTACTCCTCGCTCCTTCCGGGACTGAACCGCACTCCACTCAACGCTCGGCTTTCCCACGAACCTTAGGCGAAGAGCCACCACCTCTGATGCGGGTGCCCGGGAGCTCTGGGATCCCATCCTTTGATGCAACCATGGGTGAGCAGGTAAAAGATAAATTGGCCATTCTCTACGGCCTTGTATTCGAGCTGTGCCAAGGCATCGAGGACATGCATTTTCGACTGCAACTTTTGAATGACAAGGTCACGCTCTTCCTCCAGCTCCTTACCTCATTGCATGAGACCTTCCTCTCGACCCTGGAAGAAGCAACCTTCAAGCAGGAACCTGACGCAGACACCACCGATGGCGAGGCAAAGGAAAGTGCGACTTCGACATAGGGACAGGGTGCCACTACCATGACTGGAGATGTGGTAATGCAGTGTGCAGTAGAGCCGTCCTTGAAGGTAACTGGTAGCGCAGCCATGGCTGAGCAAGACACTGTGAGGCTCGACCATGGAGCTGAGACGAAGGAGGAGGTCGAGGAGCAATGGGGCGAAGGGACGACAATTGTAGAAGAGGAACCTTGGACAGGCGACCTCAACGCCACCTGGCCAGGTTACGCATAAGGTGTCTAGTTTCTGTCTGTTTATAAGTCATGTCAACTGGTTGCTTCTTTATATGGAGGTCCACTCTATTTTTAGACAATACATTGTATGCTTTATTACTTTGTTTAAGCTGACTAAGATGCTGACTAGGCTGGTTTCCCCTCTGTTGGGGCAACCCAGTAATTTTAGCAGACCAAATACTATGTTTTGTAACTCTTTTTTGCCTATAGCAGGTTCTTAATATAATATTTCTTACTTAAAAAATAAAAATAAAAAAATCTCAACATATGATAATATACAAAAATCAATTCAAATATATATTATAATAATTGTTGACATTTGAATTTAAGTAAGATAGCATTTTTTCTTCTCATAGTTCAAATTTATATATAGAATATTATATATTTATCAGAATAGGTGGTTTAATCAATCTTTTAATTATAAATAATATTTTAAACAGAATATATATATATATATATATATATATATATATATATATATATATATATATATATTAAATAAAGTAGATATTTTATTTCTAAAATTATATATTTAGGGTTTTTAACACCAATAATACTTTTTTTTTGAGATATTTTATTTCTAAGATTATATATCTAGAGTTTTGAATGAGAATAATACTTCTCAATTTATTTATTTATTATTGTTTTTTTAGGAGATATTTTATTTCTAAGATTATATGTCTAGGGTTTTCAACTGGAAAAATCTCTGGACTTTTCTGGCGTTTTCATAAATTATTTTTGGCTTCTTCAAAGGGTTGAGAATTTGGAAATCTAAAATGAGGYGAGTCATTTTTTACTTTGATTCAATTTTAATTATAAGTAAAGATATTTAAATATATTTTATTTATTTTTGTATTTTAAGTTTCAGAAGTAAAACTTGATTTGAGAGATAAAGTCAATCCATAATAATAATTGTTACATCTTTTTTCTCTTCTTTTCAATATGAGCACTCCACCACCTATTCCAAAAACTCATCCTAACAAGGGGAGGCCCCCCAAAATCACCCTAGATATCCTTTACGATTATATGGAATCAGTAGAAAAAAAAAGAGAAGGGAGAGATGCCAAAATCCAAATAGAGTTAGAAACATTAGAAAAAAGGAGTGAAGAAAGAGACCTAAAACTTCAAATAGAGCTAGAGGCAACGATTGATAAAAAAATTAAAGATACCATTCAAACTCAAATAAAGGATAGATTCTTAGGGTTCAAGAGTGAATTGAAACAATGAATGATAGAATTTAAGAAATGGAAAAACATAAACAATCAACCTAAGGAGGGGTTGACGAAAATCACAAGTTGAGAGATAGGATTAAAGAGCTAGAAGAAAAACTAACCAAAAATTTGACCCTCAGTAATATGGAAAACAAATTGGATATCAAACCCATCAAAGAGGAAATGAATAAGCTAATCGAATTGGACCATGAGCATAACAAAAGAGCCTTGAACCTCGTAATTTTTGTTAATGTTTATGCCATTATTATAGTTCTTTTCATTTCAATAGACAAGAGCATCATAAGAACAAGATCACTAAGAAATACACATTCACAAGAGACACAACATTTATCCTGGGAAACCCTCTCGGGGAAGAAAACCCAACAAAAACTTCCTTATCATAAATAGCTTATACAATGTTCAAGAGATAACTCAAAACCAATACAGATAGTCCTCCCCAAGAGATGCGCCACTCTTCTTCTTCTCTCTCCAACTGGTAATTGTAGCTTGCCTCATAAGAGAATGAGCAAGTGAGTTGTGTGTTAGAAGTGAGGCGCTAGCCTCTTATTTATACAAGACTGGCACGTGTGAGAGGGTTTCACTGGCAGGGCCAACCTCTCACTCTGGGTGGGCAAACCTACCTTTATTTAATTTTGGGTCTTCAATAATAACTACTAGGGCTGAATTCTTATTCTTCCCTTGATAATTGTCCAATGACCAATCTGCAAAAGGGGATTTGGTCCTTATACAATTACCGACATGATTAATCCACAATGGGGATTAATCCTAATAATAAAATAAAAATAATAATAAGAATGCTCTTCGTAGTTACAATATTTCAGCACTCCCCCTTAACAAGAAGGGTATTCTTCATCAACATTAGGCGAGAGAGGTCCGCATCATCAGTGGAATCAGGAGGACAATATCATCAATATCATCTTGAAACATTGGCTAGCACATTTACGAGTCATCAGAAGTTTTCTTCATCAACAACATCATCATTCTCGAAAGAATGCCATCATCATCTGCATCAATATGTATCAATAAAAATGATACCTCATCACAACACTAGGTTGGCACATCACAGTACTACACTGGCTCAATGTCATAGCTGATAAGCTGGTAGCTCAGTGTCATTCACATCTTGCTTTACGTCTAACAACTAGGTCAGAAGCAAGGAATATCATCATCTCGCTTTACGTCTAATAACTAGGTCAGAAGAGAGGAATCACAACATCATGCTTTACATCTAACAACTAGGTTAGAAGCATGAATCATCTTGCTTTACGTCTAACAACGAGGTCAGAAGCAAGGAACATCATCATCTCTCTTTACGTCTAACAACTAGGTCAGAAGCGAGGAATCACAATGTCATGCTTTACGTCTAACAACTAGGTCAGAAGCATGACTCATATTTCTTTACGTCTAACAACGAGGTTAGAAGCAAGGAACACATCAACATCTTTCTTTATGTCTAACAATGAGGTCAGAAGCGAGGAATCATCTTGCTTTACGTCTAACAACTAGGTCAGAATCATGACTCATCTTGCTTTACGTCTAACAGCGAGGTCAGAATAAAGGATCACACGACATCATGCTTTACGTCTAACAATGAGGTCAGAAGCATGACTCATATTGCTTTATGTCTAACAATGAGGTCAGAAGAAAGGATCACACAGCATCATGCTTTACGTCTAACAGCGAGGTCAGAAGCATGACTCATCTTTCTTTACATCTAACAAGGAGGTCAGAAGCAAGGATCACACAACATCATGCTTTATGTCTAACAATGAGGTCAGAAGCATGACTCATCTTGCTTTACATCTAACATCGAGGTCAGAAGCAAGGATCACACAACGTCATGCTTTACGTCTAACAGCGAGGTCAGAAGCAAGGATCACATAGCGTCATGCTTTACGTCTAACAACGAGGTCAGAAGCATGACTCATCTTTCTTTACATCTAACAATGAGGTCAAAAGCAAGGAATATATATGCTCCCCCTTTCAGGGAGTGTCCTTTCATACTATACCAAGCTTATCTCGAAAGTTTTCAAACTTTACACAAGATAGGGGCTTAGTCAACATGTCAGCAACCTGTTCATCCATGCTAATGTACTAGAGCTTCAAGGTTCCTCTTTGTACCATGTCACAGATGAAATGATAGTGGATCTCTATGTTCTTTGACCTGTCGTGGAACATAGGATTATCTGTCATTTTTATGCAGCTTTGATTATCACATAGAATCGCGGTTGCTCTCATCTCCAAATCAAATAGGCCTGTCAGCAACTTTCAAAGCCATATAGCTTCGCAGCTAGCAGAACATGCGGAAATGTACTCTGCTTCCACTGTGCTGAGAGAAATACTGGATTGCATCCTACTTTGCCACAAGATCATAGTTTATCCCAAACTGAAACAACATCTGGAAGTGATTTTTCTATCTGCAATGCTTCCTGCCCAATCTACATCAATATATCCACTCAATGTGAAGTCATGATCTCCATCATAGTTGAGACCATAATACATTGTACCTTTAAGGTACCTTATCACATGTTTTGCAACCACTAGGTGAACACATCTGGGCTCTACCAGAAACTGAATCAAGGTGTTCACTGCAAAACATATGTCTGGTCTGGTGTTTGTCAGGTACATCAGTGATCCAACAATCTATCTGTATAGTGTGGTATCTATCAAATCTGACGAAATATTGACCAGCAGCTTCAACTTTTCTTCCATGGGAGTATTCATGGACTTGCATTCTAGCATGTCGAATCTCTTTAATATTTCGATCATGTACTTCCCTTGGTTAAGGAAGATTCTTTCTAGACTCTGCCATACCTCAAGGCCTAAGAAGTAATGAATTAGACCAAGGTCTTTCATTTCAAATTCTGCGGCAAGTCTCTTTTTACATTCAATGATGAGCTTTTCTTCTGCAGTCAAGAATAAGTCATCCACATACAGTAGTAATATTACTGGTTCATTATTCATAATTTTGAAGTAGATATTTGAGTCTGCTTTACTCTTCGTAAAGCCCAAGCTCATCAAGAAACTGTCTATACGACCATACCAAGCTTTGGGAGCTTGCTTCAATCCGTATAAGGATTTCTTCAATTGGTAGACATGAGATTTCCTGTCTTCAACCTCAAATCCTTGGGGTTGCTCTATATACACTTCCTCTTCGATAACACCATTCAGGAAAGTTGTCTTCACATCCATCTGGTTCAGCTTCCATTTCATCTTGGCAGTAAGAGCTATAATGGTTCTGATTTAAGTGTATCTGGCCACAGGAACGAATGTCTCTTCATAGTCAATGCCTTCCTTCTGGGAAAATCCATGAGTGACAAATCCTGCTTTATATTTCTCAATACTTCCATCAACAACATGTTTGATTTTGAAGAGCCATTTTGATGATACCACATCCTCAATTTTTGGTCTAGGAACTATTTCCCATACATCATTCTTTATTATCGATTGGTATTCCTCTGTCATGGCATCTTCCCATTCCTTATTTTGGATGGCCTCTTCAAAGCATGTGGGTTCTTCATCAAGTAGATTGCACATCAAAGCCATGTAACTGGAGAATGGCTTTGGTCTTTTCACCTGTCTCGTGGTTCCTTCTGGAACACCATACTTCTCTCCATCTTGAATAAGCTCTCTTGCCCAAGCATGCTTTCTTTTATGGGAGAAGGTCATTTGAGGAGGTTATTGAACTTCTTTTATATCATGATCTTCAGGAGTCTCCTCATCAGGGGAAGTTACGACTTCTCTTACAGGTTCTGTAGCTCTGGGAAATTCCCTCACGGATTCTGTAGTCCTGGGATTTACAGGTTCCTCTTCATATACTTCTTCAAGCTGGCATCTTCTTGATTTCTTAAGTGCTACTTCTTCATCAAAGCTCACGTCCCTACTGATCTCAATATGGTGGTGACTAGGTATGTATATTCTGAAGGCCTTGGATACCTCACAGTATCCCATAAATATTCCCTTCTTTCTGGAGGGTTCCATCTTTTTTCTTTTCTATTTTGGTATATGAATAAATATTGGACATCCAAATATTTTGAGATGGTTTACCTCTGGCTTCTTTCTGGTAACATTTCTTTAGGGGTCTTGAACCAAAGTGCACTATGGGATAATCTGTTCTATACATAAACAATTGTCATTGTTGCTTCTGCCCATAAGCACATAGGAAGATCTTGATCATGAATCATGGTTTTTACAGCTTCCATAATGGTTTTGTTCTTCCATTCAACTACACCATTTTCTTGGGGATATTGATCCCAACAAGTTTGCAGAAGTTCATGAGCTCTTCTGAGGTATATTCTCCTCCATTATCTGACCTGAGTATCTTAATCTTCCTTACAGAAGGGTTCTCTTATCAAGGCTTTCAATTCCTTGATCTTGTTGAACACTTCAAATATATCCAGGTCTTTTACGAGAATAGTCATTAATGAATGATACATAGTATACATACCCATTAATGGAGGATGATGGCATTGGGCCACATACATCAGAATGAATGAGTTCTAGGACTTGTTCTGTATTGTTGTCCCTCTTCGGAAATGGGTTCTTGAAGTTCTTCCCTTGTGCACATCCATTTCATATGCCTTCTTGATCAACCTTGAGTTCTGGTAAACTTGTGACAAATTTTCATATGTATGGTAGCACGTTGTAGTTGACGTGAGCTAATCTTCTAGAGTTCACATGGATTCTTCAATAGTGTGGGTCATGGAAGCTTCTGAGTGACCCACCTTCTTCTTTTCCACTGATGATTGCTTCATTTATGATCTCTCCTTTAGCATGTTTCCTTCTGCAACCTTCGCTATATCTTTCTCATGTGACCTGGAGAAAGTTCAACAAAACAACAAGCAAGAATACTATCCTTCTTGATAATATAAATAAATAGCATGAACAATCATCACAATAGCTCCTTTAGAGCTATCACTTATAATTTATCTGAAGCAAAGATTAAAGGTAAGGAATACAATACAAAATGAGGTCAAAACTCTCATAGTGTTGTGACCAAGCATTCTTCCATGGCAATCTGGAACTAACACATGATGTTTCTCCTAGAGGAGGTGTTAGTCATATCAGGCAAAGTATTTACCTCTATATTCTGACATGCTATCAAGTATAATACTTTACGACGATTGTTATCTCAACTAAAGTCATTAGCTTGTCATGTGTATCTTTGAATCTTGATTAATCAAACCTGGAACCTTGTCCTCAAGAGTGAGTGCTTGCTTTTCTTCCAAGTCTCCTTCACTCAAGTGACGAGTTCTTTCTTCAACCTATCTTATATACTAAGACAATACACTAACTTGAAAAAAGGTTAGGTTAGAGGATAAGCTCTATGATCAACTTTTAATTCTTCTAATAATTTGATCATAGCTTCAACATGCAACACTGATCAAGATAATTTCATAACAAATAGATGCATATTAGAATAATCACACCTGGGTTGCATCATTCCTCGAAATGTGTTGGATCTTGAGATCCTTCTGGATCTATGCCAAGAGATCCCTTCTCCTGTAAATACTCTTTAGGTTTCAACCATTAAACATATGTGAGTACATACCTCGGATAACATTTGCAGATAGTGGCTCCATTTGGTAGCAGTTATAATTATTACCAAAAACTTTAAGGGTGATTGCAACTGGTTCTACGGCTTCAACTGCAACTGCAACTTAGGGTTTTATGAGGAAACCCTAATTTTTCAAACTTTGAATTTTGAAATTTATGATCTAGGGGATAGATGCACTGAGCTGAGGCGAGTTAGCTGGTGCAGTCATATTTTCGAAAATCCAAATTTTACCCCTTCAAATCTGATTTGTGGATTTCTGAATTGGTGCTTCTAGTTTTCTGGTACTTCTGGTACTTTGGTTTTCTGGTACTTTGTGAAACTAGGGTTTCACTTTCCGGGAGATCTAGCCATTGAAAAGGTGCGCTTTGAGTTCCAAAATGATCCGTGGGGGAGGGCACATCTTTCTAGGAGGTTAGGGAGCTGAAAATACTCACTTTTGCAAAACCCTAATTTTTGGGTACGGTAACAGTGGTGTTTTTCCTCTTGCAAATTATTCTTCCTTCAGGTTGGCTCTGATTCCATGTTAATGTTTATGCCATTATTATATTTCATTTCATTTCAATAGATAAGAGCATCATAAGAACAATATCACTGAGAAATACACATTCACAAGAGACAAAACATTTATCCTGGGAAACCCTCTAGGGGAAGAAAACCCAACAAAAACTTCCTTATCATAAATAGCTTATAAAATTTTCAAGAGATACCTCAAACCAATACAAATAGTCCTCCCCAAGAGATGCGCCACTCTTCTTCTCGTCTTTCCAACTGGTAATTGCAGCTTGCTTCATAAGAGAATGAGCAAGTGAGTTGTGTGTTAGAAGTGAGGCACTAGCCTCTTATTTATACAAGACTGGCATGTGTGAGAGGGTTTCACTGGCAGGGCCGACCTGCTACTCTATGTGGCTAAACCCACCTTTATTTAATTCTTGGTCTTCAATAATAACTGTTGGGGCCGACTTCTTATTCTGCCCTTTATAATTATCCGATGACCAATCCGCAAAAGGGGATTTGGTCCTTATAAAATTACCGACATGATTAATCCACAATGGGGATTAATCCTAATAACAAAATAACAATAATAATAAGAATTCTCTTCACAGTTACATTATTTCAATAATTTTTGGTATAAAAGAACAACAAGAGGAGGATACGCTAGCAATAGTAAAAGAAGAATTAAAAAAATAAATCACAAATTGATACAACTTACCTCATAGAAGCAAAGAGGCTAGGAAAAATAATTGATCACAAAGATAGGTTGATTTGTGTCAAAGTAAGTTGTAATGAATATAAATATAGCATACTTAGTAAATCTTCGAGCTTAAAAGGGTCAGGAATATTTATAAATGAAGACCACATTCCCGAAGACCAAACTGAATTAAGGAAGGAAGTTCAAAAGGTAAAAGAAGCCAGGAAAGAAGGAAAATGAGAAATAATTAGAAATCACAAAGCTATTGTTAGGGATAGAGACCAGAAGGATAATAATAAATAAGAATTTGGGACACTTGGGATCCTTTTTTGGAATTGTTGTGGCTTTCCATGGTGCAAAGGTGCTATGATAAGTTGGATCCCGAGTGATATTGATATTATCTATCTAGATGAAACTTGGGAGCATGAGGATTCTAAGGTCCCTAACATGGAAGGATTTGTCTTGTGGTCGGCATGGAACAAAAAATCCCACCGTAGAGGGATAGGAGGCATAGATTTTTATATTAAAAAAACAATTTCTCCTCACATTCAACTTCCTAAGATTGACCCTCTTAATCAATACATTTGGATATAAATTTCAGACACCAATACTAAGAAGATGTATATATAAATTTGTTATTTTGCACCTATTAATTCTACTTTTTATAAGAAAAATAATCTAGATAAAAATTGTCCCTATAATAATTTAGAGCAAGATATTTATAATTTTAAAAATGAAGGTAGTATCCTCCTACTAGGAAACTTTAATGCTAGGAATAAAACTAAACAATCTACTCTTTTAAGTGATGACTCCAACCATAATCCTTTATTGCTAGATGAGGACCATGTTTGATCTAATAGCTACAAAAGAAGCTCTGAAGACCTAATTGAGAATTTTTTTGGTACTGAGTTGGTCAAGCTATGAAACTCTCAAGACCTAATAATTTTCAATGGAGTAATGAAGTGGCCAAACTCCAACCAAATGACCTATATTCACTATTTATAAAAGACTGGCACGTGTGAGAGGGTTTCACTGGAAGGGTCGACCTCTCACTCTGGGTGGCTAAACCCACCTTTATTTAATTCTTGGTCTTCAATAATAACTCTTGGGGTCGACTTCTTATTCTGCCCTTTATAATTATCCGATGACCAATCCGCAAAAGGGGATTTGGTCCTTATAAAATTACCGACATGATTAATCCACAATGGAGATTAATCCTAATAAAAAAATAACAATAATAATAAGAATTCTCTTCGTAGTTACATTATTTCAACAATTTTTGGTATAAAAGAACAACAAGAGGAGGATACACTAGCAATAGTAAAAGAAGAATTAAAAAATAAATCACAAATTGATACAACTTACCTCATAGAAGCAAAGAGGCTAGGAAAAATAATTGATCACAAAGATAGGTTGATCTGTGTCAAAGTAAGTTGTAATGAAGATAACTATAACATACTTAGTAAATCTTCGAGCTTAAAAGGGTCAAGAATATTTATAAATGAAGACCTCATTCCCGAAGACCAAACTGAATTAAGGAAGGAAGTTCAAAAGGTAAAAGAAGCCAGGAAAGAAGGAAAATGAGAAATAATTAGAAATCCGAAAGCTATTGTTAGGGATAGAGACTAGAAGGATAATAATAAATAAGAATTTGGGACACTTGGGATCCTTTTTTGGAATTGTTGTGGCTTTCCATGGTGCAAAGGTGCTATGATAAGTTGGATCCCGAGTGATATTGATATTATCTATCTAGATGAAACTTGGGAGCATGAGGATTCTAAGGTCCCTAACATGGAAGGATTTGTCTTGTGGTCAGCATGGAACAAAAAATCCCACCGTAGAGGGATAGGAGGCATAGATTGTTATATTAAAAAAATAATTTCTCCTCACATTCAACTT
>ML781862.1:543813-562877 GCA_009831015.1 Picea engelmannii | reverse complement strand
AAGAATTAAAAAATAAATCACAAATTGATACAACTTACCTCATAGAAGCAAAGAGGCTAGGAAAAATAATTGATCACAAAGATAGGTTGATCTGTGTCAAAGTAAGTTGTAATGAAGATAAATATAACATACTTAGTAAATCTTCGAGCTTAAAAGGGTCAGGAATATTTATAAATGAAGACCTCATTCCCGAAGACCAAACTGAATTAAGGAAGGAAGTTCAAAAGGTAAAAGAATCCAGGAAAGAAGGAAAATGAGAAATAATTAGAAATCACAAAGCTATTGTTAGGGATAGAGACCAGAAGGATAATAATAAATAAGAATTTGGGACACTTGGGATCCTTTTTTGGAATTGTTGTGGCTTTCCATGGTGCAAAGGTGCTATGATAAGTTGGATCCCGAGTGATATTGATATTATCTATCTAGATGAAACTTGGGAGCATGAGGATTATAAGGTCCCTAACATGGAAGGATTTGTCTTGTGGTCGGCATGGAACAAAAAATCCCACCGTAGAGGGATAGGAGGCATAGATTGTTATATTAAAAAAATAATTTCTCCTCACATTCAACTTCCTAAGATTGACCCTCTTAATCAATACATTTGGATATAAATTTCAAACACCAATGCTAAGAACATGTATATATAAATTTTTTATTTTGCACCTATTAATTCTACTTTTTATAAGAAAAATAATCTAGATAAAAATTGTCCCTATAATAATTTAGAACAAGATATTTATAATTTTAAAAATGAAGGTAATATCCTCCTACTAGGAAACTTTAATGCTAGGAATAAAACTAAACAATCTGCTCTTTTAAGTGATGACTCCAACCATTATCCTTTATTGCTAGATGGAGACCCTATTTTATCTAATAGCTACAAAAGAAGCTCTGAAGACCTAATTGAGAATTTGTTTGGTACTGAGTTGGTCAAGCTATGCAACTCTTAGGACCTAATAATTTTCAATGGAGTAATGAAGTGGCCAAACTCCAACCAAATGACCTATATTCATGGGCTAGGTAGTAGTTTTGTAGATTATGCGATAACTTATATCCCCATTTCCAACCAAATAACAACTTTTGACCTTTTAAATGACCATGAGCCTGAATATGATAATAAACCTTTAACCCTAACTCTAAAATTGTCCATGCATAGGAGCACCATTGAAGAGAATTCCAATAATCAAAGGAATTTGCACTTTGAAAAAATTAAATTTGACATTTTCTTAAAGGATTTAAATAGTAAATTAAACCTCCTAACTTATAAGGACAACATTGAAGAACTCTATCATAATTTTACAACTACACTTTCCATTTCTATTAACAAGTTCTCTTTCGAGGTGTCCCATAAAAATAATAATATAACAACCAACCCTTGGTATGATAAAGAATGTAAAATTGCTAGGAAATCCATTAGGAATGATTCTAATGAGCCCTTAAAACTCGATAAGATCAATACGTACAAATCCATAATTAAAAGGAAAAAAAGATACTATATCAATAAAAGGCAAGAGAAACTTTCAAAAATATACAAGTTGGATCCTAAGAAGTTCTGGAGCCAAATTATAAAATGAAATACTAAAGAAAATAATAGGATTCTCTTAACGGACTGAAATTTCTACCTTAAAAGTCTTTACAAGTTCCCTAATGTCATGGACACCATTCCTATTGTCCTTACAATTTTTTTTTTCTTTAGATGGCATAGAGTTCAGGGTTAAGTGGCTCGCAAATGGGAAAGCTAGGAACATTGAAGGCTACCAAGCTAAAGTTTTTAAAATCAAAGGGCCAATCCTTATCCCTCACATACACAAGCTCTTCAATTTAGCAGTCAAGCAGGGATTCCCTAAACCCTGGATGGAAAGCCTCATTATTCCTATTTTTAAAGATGGGGATAAAAACATACCCTCTAATTATAAGACCATTATGATTAGCCCAATTTTAGCCATGATTTATGGAATTATTTTGGAAAAGAAGATTAACATTTGGCTAGAAAATCATGGTAAAAGAGATAAAGGCCAGGATAGGTTTAGGAGATATTATTCAACTTTCGACCATCTTGTTACCTTTATGATCATTGCAGAGGAGTTCCGCAATACTAAAACCAATCTTTTTTGTTGTTTTGTTGACTTTAGAAAAGATTTTGACATGGTTCCTAGGAAAAACCTTTGGAATAGGTTGGAAGAGATAAAAGTCCATCTCGAGTTAAGGGATACTGCAATAAGGATGTATGAGAATGTTATTTATAAGTTTAAAAACACCGAGGGCTGGTCAAAAGAGATTAATTGCAATATCGGAGTCAAACAAGGTTGTCCCTTGTCCCCTTCCCTTTTTGGCATATACATTGATAAGCTAGAAGAATGCTTGGAAAAAACAGGTTGTGTCGACCCTACTCTCATGGGTATAGTCATCAGTCTTGTTATTTATGTTGCTGATATCATTCTTATGGAAAGGAGTCCCCATGATCTTGAAAACCAACTAAGAATCCTCAAGGAGTTTTGCTCCAATATGGGTATGACTGTTAATACTGATAAGACTAAGGTCATGATTATTAAATCCAATAAGATCCCTTAATGTACCTTTGTATATGAAAACAACAAATTGGAGGAAGTGACTTCATACAAATATCTTGGAATTGATATTCACCATAAGCTCAATTGGAATTATAACATTGAGAAAAGGATTATTGGGGGATGGAAAGCTTATTATGGGCTTGAAAAAAATTGTAAATCAACTGATCTTTGGAGTTGGAATAAGAAGAAAATCCTCTTTGAGACTCTTGTTACACATGTTATTCTTTATGGATGTGAATTCTAGGGCTATAGTATCTCTCATGTATCCTAGAGAAAGATAGAGAAAATACAAAATAATTTTATAACCTATAATCTCAAAATTAAAGGAAATACGCCCTATCCCATCCTCCTCGTAGAAACAAGCCTCTCCCCCCTTGAGAGCATGGATATGAATAGATACCTAATGTATAAGAACAAGTTAAACAACATGGAATACAAGAGGCTACTTAAAATTGCTTCAAAATCAAGTCATAACCACCATCGACTCAAGCGAGGATGGCATAAAGACGCCCGGTCTTGGCTAAACTATTGGAGAATCATGGAAGAACCCATTTTGTAGAATAAAGATACTATTAAAAAAAATGTCAAATCAAAATTTAAGGAAAAATGTGGTGTGATAAAGAGTTAGAGGGAAAAATAAAATTAAGGTATTATAAAGATGTAATCAACCCTAATGTAGAAGATCAAAATTATCTATCTGTTTTGCCAAGTGTAAGGAAAAAAAATAAGCATTGCTAAGATAAGAACAAATTCTCACGAGCTCCATAGTGAAACTGGGCGTTGGTCAATTCCTAAAACGCCATAGGATGAAAGAGTGTGTCACCTTTGTGACACTAAGAAGGTTGAATATGAAAATCACTTTCTCTTAGATTGTCCATCCTATACCCATATTAGATCTCATTTTCAAAATATTGATCACACTACCAACCTTCCTAACCTCTTAACTCAACAAAAGTATGGTGATCTTGGAAAGCTTCTCTTAATGCTTTTCGAGCACAGAAACAAAATTCTAAAGAATCACAAGCAATCACTTACCCTCTTAAGTTCTGATAGACCAATTAGGTCTTAGTGGACGCTAATCATCATCATCATCATTCTTCTTCTTAATAGTGTATATACACACTTATTCTTATATATGCCCTTTACCTATATATATGTTCTGATTTAATATATATTTGTATTCTTATATGTAGATTTGTTTAATATATTCTTCTTTTTATACATTCCTTTATATATATAATTTATTTTTTATAAATAATAAATAAATAGTTATATATATATAAATATATGGTAGTTTATATATATATATATATATGTTATTTTTTATTTTTTATTCATAAATATTTTTTATTCATTATATATATTTATGTTGCTAAAATGGTTGAAAATAAAAATCATAAATTATATTTTCAAAAGTTATCATGAAAATTTTGTTGAAAGCAGAGTTCTTTTCCATGGGAAAATAATTATTACATATATTAATTTAATTGAAATTGAAATGATTGAAGTCTAAGAGAAAGAAACATTGATTCTTGGTGCAGGACCCCTCCCCAAACCCGCAGGTCGGGATCCGCACAGGGTCTTATCCTTTCAGCTTGAGAGCTTGATGGGCTCTTCTATTTCCCTATCGGGAAATCTACCCACAGCAAAAACCTTGAGGGAAATTCCTCTTTTTGTTTTAGGATATCGGACTTCATGATTTCGTGAATCCCATGGTCGAGCGCCTTACCTCTTCGACCTTCGAAACCTTAAATGCCAACACTTGACCTTTTAATGATGTCAATTTAAGCCTTTCTCCTTTCGCGATTTCGGGAGTTGTGATGACGAGAAACTCTACTCTTCATCTCTCGAAGTCCCAAAACCTGAATTACCGAAAATCCCGAAATCCCCCTTTTAAGGAGATCAATGGTTGTGAACTCTCCCTTGATCCAACGGTCAGCGCAATTTCACGTACCGGGAGTTCAATAGGCTAACACTTGAATTATCTGTCCTCTCAACCTTCCAAACTCTGAAATTCTGAAAAACTGGCTTTCCCACACGAAGACCTCCTTTTCTCGTTTTCAGGGATTTGATAAGCTAAGAATTTTGGTTTACACTTTAGACTTTCGAAGCCTGGTTGAAATTGACAGTCCACTTGACTCTACCTTTTGAAGGGTGGATCTATCTAATGCTTAACTCCTCTACAACTTCCTTGGATACTACGGTCCTTGCTATTTCAGGGATTCTCCTCAGAGAATTCCGACCATCCAAACTTCTTCTTCAAAGATCTATGATTCTAAATTGACCCTGCAACTCTCTTTTGGAACCTATCCACTGGACGATGGCTAAAGTTCCCTTATGCTCTTCAAATATCTTGAAGGCTCTAAATCTCCTGAGCTTCCTTCTTCGAACTCAAATCTCCTATGAGATTTCTGCACGCACTCCCTGTGGCACTCTCCAAATACATCTAAGTATTTGAGTTCTCTTGACTCTGTGCATCTCCTTGCGACAACAATCTTCAACCTTCTCCTAGGTTGACAAGTTCCAAACTTCCAACCAGCCTGTGCACACCTTGCACAACTTCTATGCCTGACTTGTACTTCCACAGAATATGAGAACAACAATATCCCTCCTAAGCTTTCAGAGATGAACTCTGAACCTGTCAACGCACTCCTTGTGGACGCTCCACTTCACTCCTTGCAGGAACTTTTACTCAGGAAGAGAAACAATTGAAAATCATTTCCTTACTCTCTCAGACTTCAAATACCCAATCATGAAATCATACATACATAGCATAAAAGAAAATGTACAACAGAAAGAGTAAAACAACCATGAGCATAACATTCAACATGTATACATAGAAAGCATTAGAACACCATGAGTCTGAATCAAGTTTCATATATTAATCTTAGAACTTCTGTACATGGGCTCTTCTACACAAATCTTTGCTTCTTCTCTTCTCTATCTTCTTAATTGATGTTGCTAATGTTACAAAAAAATACAAGATGAGGGTGTCTATAGTTGTTTTCCCTCCAACGCTCTAAACTATCTAATCTAGAATTTAAATATACCTACTTACATTAACTGCCTATAAATGCCTCTATAGCTTACAGATGAGAGTGGATCTCTCAAGATATATTTACAACATGGAAGTACGCACTCTCTTAACTATTACATTAATGTTTGCGCATCCAAACTTTCAAAACAATTCAAACATTTTCAACATGTGCCAAAAATTAAATGGCGTTTGTCCCACGCTCGCTTGCTACTGGCGATTCTCCTGCATCATACTCCCTAGCTTGAAAATTTTCATGAAATCCTATTCATGAGCTCTTGCACAGTCTTCCCATGCTTCTAAATTTTTGTTTCATTCTCCCAGCTGGCATCTTCAACTGGATGTCCCTTCCATCTGACCAAGTATTTGAAATATTCTTTTCTCCTCGTCCTCTTGCTGACTCTTTTGTCAAGTATACTTTCCATCTATGGATTTTCAGCTATAGGAATTTGTTTATCCCACTGAATATCCGTCTGTTTATTGTCTACTCCTGCTTCTCCAGCTTTGTAAGGGTACAAATCTGAGATGTTGAATATCGGTGAAATTCCTATCCCATCGGGTAATTCAATCTGATATGCATTTTCTCCAAATTTCCTTATGATCCTGCATGGACCAATTTTCTTCATCTTCAGTTTGTTATATGTTCCCCTTGGGAACCTTTCCTTTCTCAAGTGTGCAAGAATCAGATCACCAACTTCAAACTAAAGTTGTCGCTTGTGTTGATCTGCTCTGCGCTTATACTCCTGGCTTGAATTTTGCAATCGCTCCTTCACTTGGTTGTGAAGTTCCTTCATTACCTCTACAAAATCTTCTGCACTAGCACTTCTAGTTTCATTCTATTATGAATATTTCAATTCATAAACTCCCCTGGGTTGCATTCCATAAACAACCTGAAATGGACTCTACCCCATGCTTCTATTAATCGAATCATTATAAGAAAATTCCGCCTGTGGCAGAATGTGATCCCATTGACTGTGGTGTTCAGTCACTAGGCTCTTTAGTGAATATCCCAAGCTTCTGTTTACAAATTATTTTTTTCCATCCGTCTGAGGATGATATGCTGAGCTAAATGACAATTTTGTTCCCAGCTTTTTCCATAAATTCCTCCAGAAATGTCCCACGAACTTGGTGTCTCGATCTGAAACTATACTTCTTGGTAAGCCCTGAAGTCTAACAACTTCTTTGAAAAACAGGTTCACAATGTGAGTTGCGTCGCTGGTTTTCTAACATGGTATAAAGTGTGCCATTTTCAAAAATCTGTCCACTACCACAAAGATTGAATCAAACCCTCTTCGTGTTCTTGGAAATCCCAACATAAAATGCATGCTTGCTGCATCCCATGGCCTCTCTGGTATGGGTAACGACTGATATAATCCTGTGTTCTATTTCCTTCCCTTTGTGTGTTGACAAATTCTACATATTTTCACAAACCTTTTGACATCTGCCCTCATCCCTAGCCAAAAATACGAGCCATTCAATTTGGAGAATGTTTTATCATGACCGAAGTGTCCGGTCAATCCTCCACTATGTTTTTCCTTCAACAGATTCTCCCTCATAGAGCATTTTGGAATGCACAATTGATTGCCTCTGAATAATAATCCATCCTGGATCATATATTTAGCCCATTGACTTCTATCTTTAAGAAATGGATTCTCATATGCCTCATATACCTCTTTGAAACCTAGATCATCCTTGTACATGTCCTTGAGATTATCTAAACCTAATGTTCAGACTTTGAACTCCTGCATAAGAAAACATTTCCTGCTCATAGCATCAACAACTTTGTTAGCAATTCCAAAAATATGTTTAATTACAAAAGTAAAATTTTGCATGTATTCAACCCATTTTGCATGCTTCTGGTTTAATTTATCCTGTTAAGTTACAAATTGTAATGCATGATTGTCACTATACAAAATGAACTCTTTAATAATCAAGTAGTGCCTCCACTTCTTCAGTGCCTGTATGACCGCATAAAATTCTTTTTCATACGTGGAGTACTTAACCTTCGCCTCATTCAGTTTTTCACTGAAGTATGCAACTGGCCTATCATCTTGACTCAAAACCGCTCCAATTGAAAAACCACTAGTGTCACACCTGACCTGAAACGTCTTACTGAAATATGGCAACACCAAAATTGGATGTTTGGTAATCTTCCTTTTCAGCAAATTGAAGCTTTTCTCTACTTCTTTTGTCCAGTGAAAAGATTTATGTCTTTTCTTCACTGTGTCCATAATTGGTGCACTAATTCCACTAAAATTCCTGATGAATTTCCGATAGAAACTAGCCAATCCATGAAAACTTCGAACTTCAAAGATACTCTTTGGTGATGGTCAATTATTAATCACCTCCACTTTATGTGGATCCATCTTCAACTTATCTGCAGAAATAACAAAACCCAAATAAATGATCTCTGTATTCATGAATGAGGATTTATTCATATTTATCAATAGTTTCTCTTGCTGTAGCCTCTGCATCACTATAGAGAAATGTTTCATATGCTTTGCCTTTGTTTTACTGAAAACCAGTATGTCATCAAGATACACAATGACAAATTTTTCGATGAAATCCTTTAGGACTTCATCCATCAATCTCGTGAAGGTACTTGGCATGTTTGTTAAGACAAATGACATAACAAGCCATTCATACAACCGTTCGTTAGTATTGAATGTTGTCTTCCATTCATCACCTTCTCTCATACAAATTTGATGATATCCACTTTTCAAATCAATCTTCGAAAAAAAATTTGCCCCACTCAAGCAGTCCATCAAATCATCCATCCTTGGCAATGGAAATCTATACCTGATGGTAATCTTTTTTATCGCTCTTGAGTCTGTACACATCCTCCAGCCTCCATCTTTGTTTGGGTTGAGCACTGTCGGAACAACACATAGACTCAAGATTTCTCTAACCAATCCCTTGTCCATTAAATCCTGGACCTGTCTTTTGACCTCTTCATTCTCCTGTGGCGTCAATCTGTACGTTGCTTTGTTTGGTAAACTTGCTCCAGGTACGAGATCAATGTGATGGATTATACTTCTGATCGGTGGAAAAAAACGAGGTAGTTCGTCCACTACTATAACAACCAATTCCTCCAATAACTTATGGATCTCCTCTGGTAAATCATCCACCCTCGTATTGGTTAAAACAATTCTAGGTTTTCTAACCATGATGAATTGTGGATATTCCTTCTTCTTAACCTCCTTAAGAAGTTCCTTCCCTCTCATGAGAAGTATAGTGTTGCTTACTTTAGGTTTCACCTCTTTGTCCTTAATTGACAACAACATGTGAGTTCTCCCATTCTTCTCTAGGGTGTATGCGTTCTTTCTCCCATCATGAACCACATTCCTGTCATATTGCCACTGTCTACCCAACAATAGATGACAAACATCCATGGGAATGACATCACACAATATCTTATCATTATATACTCCTATTTTAAATTCAACTAAACATTGTTTAGTGACATTTACTTGATGTCCTTTTTGTAGCCATGAAACTCTGTATGGACTTGGATGTTCAGTAGTCTCCAGCTCCAGCTTTTCTACTATCTTTGTAGAAACGAGATTGTTTGTGCTACCACTATCCATGATGACCTTGCATACCCTGTCCTTGGTCTTGCAAGTAGTCCGAAAAAGACTATTCCTTTGCATTGGATTCTCCCCCTCCTTTTTTGGTGTTAAGAGAATCTTTCTCATCACCAGTGATGTAGCACACCTTTTCTGCTACTAAGGTTTAATCGCTCTTAAAAGAAGACTATAACACCACTTTGTACATAAATCATACATATGTTATTTAACCCACATGCATTTAAACAATAAACACATTCAACACAGAGTATTCATATGAAATACTACCATAATCAACAAGCAATTAGCTTTTCATATTAATTCATATACAGCGGAAAACATGATACATAAGAAGCAAAGTCATGCAAAACATGATTAAAGCATAATCATATACTTATCTTTATCAATGGTAGATTCCACCAACCAAGTGCAGGCCTTCCATGAACCTCCCAGCCTTAGACCACACTGCTCATCAGCTCAGTAGTGGGTCACCCCCGAGCTGGGACTAAGCTCCACCCCAAGACACGGAATACTAGGCTAGCTGAGGTTACAGGGAAAACAACACACAACCACAAGGAAGGAATTCTCTCCCAGGAACCTCCCACACTCACTGCCCATAGTCCCTCATTCCCCACATGCATGTTCCACCCCAGGAGAATACACCTTCTCTGTCACCTAGACAGTCCTTCGGCTGCTAATCTCCCTTGCCTTGGGTTACAGGAACATGCCGGACCAGAAGTATCTGGGCTCTGTGGCAGCTACAGGGTTCCTTCCAGGAGTCCTCTCCTTCCTCCGTGCACTCTCTCACCTGGAGAGAATCGCTCACAGGAAAACAACCTGTTCTACCAACCTCAATAACCTCTCTCACCTGGAGAGAGCGTTGTACCACTGGCCAACAAGACCCCACATAGTCCAGCACTGCGTGGTCACAACAACCCATGGGGAAAATAGACATGGGATTTCCAACAGGTTCAATAATGGAAGGTCATTTCTTATTTCCCAATCTTCCAACACAGGATAGACTCATGCTCTAGTTGTCGAGGATGCGTGACAAACAATCCATGCAGGGGTCAATGCAGGTTCGAACTGTTCAGATCGGGGATGTACCGGCTATCCCGGAACAAACATAGATACACGCCTTTTCGGTTCAGAGGATACACGAGGGTTTCTATGTAGGAGTCAGACCCATTCACCTTATGGTAGTCTGAGGGTCAAATGGAGGAGGAGGAACCTTTCTCACGGCTCACCCTGGAAATTTATTTGCATTCGTCAGGGTTGACACTTGTCACCCATGGAATTGCATGCATTCCACCAGCATGCATCACCCTTGTACGTCCTCCCTTGCCAAAACTTAGGATAAAACACAAAATGCACATGTATTTTTGGAATAATATTAAAATATTATTCCCAGGCTTAAGCCCCCTAGGCTTAGCCCCCAGGCTCAACACTTAGCCCCTTTCCCACCTTCCAGCCCTTAATTCCTTGGTCGCTCTGTGGATGCTCAGTCCCCCTTCACTTATTCATCGTGGTCGGTCTGCACCTAGCGGTGTTTATATTTTATTAAATGTTCTGCATACATACAAGTACAATAGCAGGCTCCTATCCTTCAACACTTAGGCTCCCTGGCCTAAAAAACACATAAGTCTCCAGCTTATAAGAACTTGTCTCACCAACCTATAAAACATAATCACAATTCCTTTCAGAACTTGGTTTACAATGGGGCTTGGCCTTGGGGACACTACAATCCCCCTCCCCTTATTTTTGCACTGTCCTCAGTGCAACTTTACACAACATCTGCAAGCTTTTCAAAAAATTTCAAAAAGATGCAGGTACTCTGCCCGCATAACATCTGCATGCTCCCATGTCGCGTCCTCAGGACCGTACCAGGTCCACTGGATCTTTACAAGCTCTATATCTCAATTCCAAAGCTGTTTTCTTTTCCTGTCCAATATGCGCACAGGATGCACTTGCAGGACACCTTCTGGTTCCACCTAAATCACATTCCAATCGATAACATGATTAGCATCAGGTACATATTTCTTAAGCAATGAAACATGAAACACATTATGTACAGTCATGGATGCAGGTAATGCAAGCATGTATGCAACCGGCCCAATCCTTTCCAGGATCTCAAATGGCCCACAAAATCTTGCTGCCAACTTGGCGCAACATCCCAACTTTAGGGAACTCCTGTTAGTTTTCACTTTCATGAAAACATGGTCACCCACTTTGAATTCTCTATGGGTTCTGTTACTATCAGCGTAACTTTTCTGCCTGTCCTGGGTAGCTTTTAGATTATGCTTAATATTTATCATTTGATCTTCCATCTCTTTGAGCAGCTCAGGCCCAACTACTACTCTGTCAGCTGGATTATCCCAGCTCACTGGAGTGTTGCACTTTCTTCCATAAAGTGCTTCGAATGGGCTCATATTCAATGATGCATGATGCCCATTATTGTAGGTGAATTCTACCAAATGCAGGTAGTCTTCCCACCTTGATGGTTTATCCATCACATACATTCTCAACTTGTCTTCTATTACTCTGTTCACTCTCTCTGTCTGTCCACTAGACTCGGGATGATACACTGTACTAAAGTTTAGATTCATTCTGAATCCTTTGAACAGTCCTTTCCAAAAATTCGAAGTGAATTTCGGGTCCCTATCAGACACAATTGTCTTAGGAATTCCATGCAAGTGTGCAACTTCTTTTAAGAAGATATCAACAACATCTGCTGCTCTATGGGTGGTTTTCAGTGGAATAAAATGGGCAGATTTAGTAAGCTTGTCCACCACCACCATGATTGAATCATGCTGCTTGCTTGTTCTAGGCAATCCTATGATAAAATCCATTGTTACCACATCCCATTTCCATTCAGGAATAGGTAAAGGCTGCAGCAACCCTACTGGGTGCCTATGCTTAGCCTTAACCTTTTGGAACTCCATACATCTAGTGATGTATTCAACGATTTCTTTCTTCAAACCCGGCCAAAAATAATGGCCTTTAACTACTGCCACAGTCTTCTGATATCCAGGATGCCCAACATAAGCCACGTTATGCATCTCCTTTAGAATTTCCAGCTTCAACTCTCGGACATTGGGTACATACACTCTGTTTTTATACAGAAGTAAACCATTAGTTCACAAGGTGTAACTTTCCTTGGTCTGTGGTCTCTCACACTGTTGTAGCTTTGCTACAAGATTTTTGTACTGCAAATCAACATTTGCAGCTTCCAAAATTTTGTCTTTCATCTCAGTCTGGTACATGCTAATGGCTGTAGCATGTAATTTGTGCACTTTTCTACTGAGTGCATCAACCACCTTATTTTCTTTCCCTTTGATATGCTTGATATTGAAGTCATATTCGCACAGAAACTCCAGCCATATGATTTACCTGGAATTTAAGGTCATCTGATCAAATAAATACTTCAGACCGTTATAGTCTGTTCTCAACTCGAATATCTTGCCCATGAGGTATTGTCTCCATTTCCTCAAGGCGTGGACGATTGCTGCTAGCTCTAAATCATGAGTGGAATAATTCTTCTCATGTTCCTTCAACTTTCGGGATTCATAAAAAACTACAAATTCCTCTTGGCTGAGAACTCCTCCCAACCTCTCCTTACATGCATCTATGCACACTATGTAATCCTTGTATGGATCTGCAATCTTCAGGATCATAACACTAGTTAGCAGCTTCTTCAATTGCTGGAAGCTACTCTCACATTCTTTTGTCCACTAGAACTTCTTCTCCTTCCTTTGCAAGGAAGTGATAGAATGAGCTATCTTTGAGAATCCGGCCATAAACCTCCTATAGTAGCCTGCCAGACCCATAAAAGATCTAACTTTTGCCACATTCCTTGGCACTGGCCATTCTCAAATGGCTTGTATCTTCTCAGGATCCACAGTGATCCCTTCTTCAGATATAATGTGCCCCAAATAATGGATCTGCCTTTGATAAAAAGAGCACTTGCTAAGTTTTGCGTACAACTGGTGTTCTCTCAACACCTGTAGCACCATTCTCAGGTGTTGCTCATGTTCTTCATCTGTCTTGGAATACACCAAGACATCGTCGAGGAAGACTATGACAAACTTGTCCAAATAATTTATGAACACTCCATTCATTAAGCACATGAAAACAACAGGCGCGTTGGACAGTCCAAACGGCACCACCGTGAACTCATAATGACTGTACCTTGTTCTAAAGGCGGTCTTGTTGATGTCATCATCCTTTATTCTAACTTGGTGATATCCTGATCGGAGATCTATTTTCGAAAATATTTCTGCATCCTTCAACTGATCAAAAATATCATCAATCCTTGGCAGAGGATACTTGTTCTTGACAGTGATCTTATTCAACTGCCAAAAATCAATGCATAGCCTCAACATCCCATCTTTCTTCTTCACGAATAGGACCGGGGATCCCCATGGTGACACACTGGGGTGAATGTAACCTTTCTTTAGTAGCTCTTCGAGATGCAGTTGCAACTCCTTCAGATCTGGTGTACTCATTCTATAAGGAGCTTTCGAAACTGGAGTTGTTCCAGGCATCAAATTTATAGAAAAATCGATGTCCCTCCTCGGAGGTAGTCCAGGTACCTCCTAAAATACATCCTTGAACTCCTTGAGTATTTCATGATCTTCCAGACTCAATACTACATCTTGAGATGCTTCTTCCACCCGAGATGCATATAATTTACAGCCTTTCTGGTAGCATTTCTTCAGTTGTATGGCTGAGATTTCCCTCACAGCCACGGCTCTGGGAATTCCTTGGACTGTTACCTAATTTCCCTCTTCATCCAGACATGTAAATCTCTTGTTAAGGAAATCCAGAAGGGCATGGTGTTGGTCCAACCAGTCCATCCCAATTAAGCAATCGTATGAGCCTAAAGGCAGAATGTTCAATTCAGCCTTAGTGCTCATTCCTTTCATGTCCATTGAACAAGACTTAACCAATTCAGTGACCTTCCTCTTGGTCCCTATGGCCAACTGCACTAACCAAGACTTCTCATGTTGGATCCTTATTAGATGAAAACTTTCCACCACTCTGGGATCTACATAACTATGGCTAGCCCCTGAATCAATTAAAATAACAAGCGGTTGTTTCTTGATCGTACCTTCCACCTCAATCATGTGTGATTGAAATTATGCTTTCTTATTGTATAGGGCTGCATAGATCCTTGGCATTCTACTGCCCATATTGTCCATTGTTTCAGCTTGCTGAACAATATGGACAGTTCTTTCTTTGTCTTTTCTTTGGGGGCAGTCTCTGTACCTATGATTCCCTTTACAACCCCAACACTCCATAGGTGGTGGTCTTGGCACCTGTTCACTCCCTTCAACTTTCTTGGGGTCTCTAAAGGATGACTGTTCCCTAGGGCCATTCTTGAAAAAGGGAGGCCTGTTTCCCTTCTGCCTCTGTTCTTTCTTAAACCTCTTCTGGTCATCCCAAGCCTTCCAAACGGTAGGCTTTTCTCTTTGTTGTTTGTATAAGCATTTCTCCCTTCTTATTGTTTCTTCCATAGTCTTAAGATCATCATATTGAATCTTGTCACCAATGGAAGGTGGAAGTCCACTCAGATACCTCTGAATCTTGACAGCCTCATCTTTGATGAATGGAACATACTTCAGTAGTTCCAGAAAACTTCATTCATACTCATCAATAGTCATGCTGCCTAGCTTGAGTTCGAAGAACTCCTTCATCTTTCTATCATAGTATCTTTTAGTCAGGTATTTCTTCTCGAAATACCTCTTAAATTCCTTCCAAGTGACCTCTTTCTCTCTAATGTGTTGCACCTGCACAAACGGATCCCACCACATGGATGCTTTTCCTTTCAGTTGGTACATTGAAATTCTTCCTTATGCATGGGCAGAATAATTCTGCAGTTGGAAGTATTTCTTCATGCCAAGCAACCATGTCTCGGCATCTTCCTCCTTCTTATGTTCTCCATCGAATGTTGGAGGCTTAATTTTGTTCATCTCCCCTTTCAATTCCTCCTTTCCATATTTTTGATGTTTTCTGGTAGGGGATGGTCTTGAACTACTGTGTGTCTCCCTGTCAGAATGTCTTTGGGAGAGACTAAGATGTCGGCTACCACTCCTCGACCTAATTCTTCTCCCATGGGTTCTGCGACTCTTCATCTTACTTGAGTCTCTTCCCTTCTCGAGTTTCCTCTCTATTCTTTCCAAGCTATTCAAAAATTTTAAGTTTAATTCACCCTGTCGATCCCTGACTTTCATGAGCTTTCGGCTATCAGCTCGGCGAGCCTTGGCCTCTCTTTGCAATCCTTCAATGATTTTCATTATGTGTCCTTCCTTATCCTTCTCTTTTCCATGCCCATTAGAGTTCGATCCTTTGACTCCCAGGTTAACATCCTTTCCTTCCTGTTCATCTTCTATTTCAGGGGTAATCTGCACCTTTCCCCACTCCATACTCGACGTTAGTTAACTGAAGTCCTGACCTCCATTGAATTTTGAACACGCACTGTGCAATTAAATTTGAAGTTTTTCAGGCTATTAAACCTTCAGGAACAATCCACAACATTTATAACTAATATGAACAAGAACAAAAGACATTTCGATTCCAATGGGTTTTCTGAGCTCTCGTTCAGCTCTGCACTTTTTTTTTTTTTTTAAACTTCAGTTTTTGGGACTTTCGGGACTTTTGGGACTTTCAGGTTTTGGTACCCGGGACTTCATTACGCAGTGACTCCCAACCTCTTGTCACTCCTATCCCCGAAATCCGATACATGGTTTCTTATACATGATCCAACGATCCTCGACGAGCTAGATCTAATGGTCCAGATCCTTTCGGGGTTTTGGGCTTCCAAACACCAATGCGCTCTAACTCCCGTTAGCCCTTTGGTATAGACTCGTGGTTCACACAACCTCCCCTTATATGACCACAATCATAACTCCTATCGGGGTTTCAGACTTTCCAATGTCGAAACACATATGTCCTTAGGATTCGCGATTCCCCAAGCCCCAATTTCCTGATGGATGACTCTCCTTATGGAACTTTCCCGAATGCCTCGATCTCAGTCACGCATCCCCAAGAATGGACGGTCCTCAACACTTCTCGCTATTTCACGATTTCGTGATTTCAAATGTTCTAGGTGCCTTGTCTTCAATATTCGCGAAACACCGAACCCTGATATGCCGATGGGCTCCCAATCTCGCCCATGTGTCCCAACTGATGAACGTCTCAGATGCAATATCAATATTTCACAACTTGCGATTCCCCGATGACAAATTTCTATGTCAACTCAAAACCCCGGTAGCCGATATACTGATGGGTCACTCGATGTCCGCCACGTGTCCCCACAAACGGACGGTTCGGATCGTTCCTGGGACTTTTACCATGAAAATTCCCGACCTCCTGTCATATTGACTCCTGATTTCATGAATGTCGATATCCCGATATTTCGACATGTGAAATTCCGACAGACTCTTTATTATTGCCACCTATCCCTTCGAGATGGACGGTCCTAACTAATTCGGGATTTTGCGTATCGCGATTTCCACACTCCTGTGCAATATCCAAAGGAATTAAAACCCTTGCACACTTTTAAGATCTGACAGTCACAAGGGTTCGCCTTCCCTCTCGAACATATCCTAGAGCTCCTACACCACCGGTGTGGTCTCTCCCTGTGGACTCATACCACACTGGTTTCGGTTTCATAACGTCGCTATACCTCCTGAGCTTTAAAACTCGTCAAGTAACTCCTTGACATTTTGGAGCAAACCAGGGTATGAAATTGACCTTCCAGACCCAATTTCCCTTTGCATTCTTGGTCTAAAGACCACTCCACTGGCCCATCTAGGCTCAGTGTCGAAACCCTGGCTCTGATACCAAATTGTAGCGCACCTTCTCTGCTACTAAGGCTTAATCGCTCTTAAAAGAAGACTATAACACCACATCGTACATAACTCATACAAATGTTATTTAACCCACATTCATTTAAGCAATAAACACATTCAACACAGAGTATTCATATGAATTACTACCATAATCAGCAAGCAATTAGATTTTCATATTAATTCATATACACAACGGAAAACATGATACATAAGTAGCACAATCATGCAAAACATGATTAAAGCATAATCAGATACTTATCTTTATCAATGGTAGATTCCACCAACCAAGTGCAGGCCTTCCATGAACCTCCCATTCTTAGACCACACTGCTCATCAGCTCAGTAGTGGGTCACCCTCGAGCTGGGACTAAGCTCCACCCCAAGACAAGGAATACTAGGCTAGCTGAGGTTACAGTGAAAACAACACACAACTACAAGGAAGGAATTCTCTCCCAGGAACCTCCCACACTCACTGCCCACAGTCCCTCATTCCCCACATGCCTGTTCCACCCTAGGAGAATACACCTTTTCTGTCACCTAGATAGTCCTTCGGCTGCTAATCTCCCTTGACTTGGGTTATAGGAACATGTCGAACCAGAAGTCTCTGGGCTCTATGGAAACTACAGGGTTCCTTCCAGGAGTCCTCTCATTCCTCCGTGCACTCTCTCACCTAGAGAGAATTTCTCACAGGCCAACAACCTATTCTACCAACCTCAATCACCTCTCTCACCTGGAGAGAGCATTGTACCACTGGCCAACAAGACCCCACACAGTCCAGCATTGCGTGGTCACAACAACCCATGGGGAAAACAAACACGGGATTTCCAACAGGTTCAACAATGGTAGGTCATTTATTATTTCCCAATCCGCCAACACAATATAGACTCATGCTCTGGTTGTCGGGGATGCGTGACAAAAAATCCACGTAGGGGTCAACACAGGTTCGAATTGTTCAGACAGGGGATGTACCGGCTATCCCAGAACAAACACAGATACAAGCCTTTTTGGTTCAGAGGATGCACGAGGGTTTCTCTGCAGGAGTCAAAACCGTTCACCTTTTGGCAGTCCGGGGGTCGAATGGAGGAGGAGGAACCTTTCTCAAAACTCACCCTGGCCGTTTATTCGCATGTGTTAGGGTTGACACTTGTCACCCATGGAACTGCATGCATTCCACGAGCATGCATCACCCTTGTACGTCCTCCCTTGCCAAAACTTAGGATAAAACACAAAATGCACATGTATTTTTGGAATAATATTAAAATATTATTCCCAGGCTTAAGCCCCCTAGGCTTATCCCCCAGGCTCAACATTTAGCCCCTTTCCCACCTTCCAGCCCCTAATTCCTTGCCCACTCTGTGGATTCTCAGTCCCCCTTCACTCATTCATCATGGTCGGTCTGCACCTGGCAGTGTTTATATTTTATTAAATGTTCTGCATACATACAAGTACAACAACAGACTCCTGGCCTTCAACACTTAGGCTCCCTTGCCTAACAAACACATAAGTCTCCAGCTTTTAAGAACTTGGCTCACCAACTATTATAACCCTAAAATGCACCATACAGGTTTACCTGGCATCAGGCCTACTCATGCCTCTTCCTAGCCGAAGCCATGCTGAACAAATCCTCAAAAAACCACTTGAAACAAGCAACCCGCACCCTAAATTCTCACTGGGCGCGGGCAACCACTTGCTGTCCTTCTACTGCACGCGGGTATCTGCGGGCTAACCCACTACAGCCCGCGGGTACCTAACAAAGCAAAAAATCAGAAAATTTTCCGCCGGGACACGAGGCTTTTTGTCAGTTAACTGGAACTCCGAGCCATGCATGGCCGAGAGTTCGCCAAAAACCCTAGCTCCTTCTAACCTATAAAAGGAGGGGTAGGGGTACTATTCAAGAGAGAAAAAAATCATAGCAAAGAAACTCTGCCAAATTGCCAAGTCAGTTTTGTCCCAACCCTTTAGCCTTGCCTCAAGCTTTAGGAGGAACTCAAGCAGCAGCAGTTGGAGGACAAAAAGAAGAGGAGGAGCCCAGGATCAGGATC
>ML781862.1:514333-529485 GCA_009831015.1 Picea engelmannii | reverse complement strand
CTAGCTCCTTCTAACCTATAAAAGGAGGGGTAGGGGTACTATTCAAGAGAGGAAAAAATCATAGCAAAGAAACTCTGCCAAATTGCCAAGTCAGTTTTGTCCCAACCCTTTAGCCTTGCCTCAAGCTTTAGGAGGAACTCAAGTAACAACAGTTGGAGGACAAAAAGAAGAGGAGGAGCTCAGGATCAGGATCGAGGAACGGTGGCCGATGTTAGAAATCATTGTAAGTCGGTTCATATTGAGATTAATGAAAAAGATACTTTTCCCGTCCCAAATACATGAGTCTTATCTATGATTATTTGATTTATGTTTTATCTCTAACCCCCTAGTAGATCAGTAGCATGCATGCATAGTTTTGTCTTGATTGCAGGAAGCTTTATGGAAGCAGCAGCAGCAAGGAGATAACAACTCAAGGGAGGATCTACTTCAACCGTCGATAAAAAGGTTAGTTCATTCTTCCCGTGTTTGCTTGAGAAAAGGGGTTGATATTTTGGGTAGAAGGTTAAAAGTTAAATCTTAAGGGTCATGATCTGCGTATAAGTTTAGAGCCCTAGCTTATTAGTCCGTAGGGTAGAATACCCCACAACACCAACCTATAAAACATAATCACAATTCTTTTCAGAACTTGGTTTACAACAAGGCTTGGCCTTGGGGACACTACAAGTGATCTTCCGCCTTCAGCATCCTCTGCTTCAACATTCTGCCTTTGTACTTTGCAATGTGAGTCTCACCACCTTCTTTCTTCTTATCTGGACATTCATAAGATTTGTGTCCATTCTTTTCGCATGTGAAGCATTTTATTACTCCACCTCTACCTCTTCCTCTTCCTCTAGCGCGATGAAAAGTGTTATTATCATCATACTATCCTCTATGTTAGGCCTATTTCCCTCTCTATGAGCTTCCACCTCTCTCAGTTTGAGGTTTAGGTTTCTTCCACTCTTCCTTAGGCTTCTGATTCCTATCTTGGACAACCATTTTTCCTTTGGGATGACTTCTGCCTCGTCCTCTTTGACTTTGCTTTCAGCTCAGCTTCTCTTTAGCCTTTAGAGCCATCTGATAAGCATCTTCCACCATTCGTATGGTCATCATGCTCATCTCATCCTAAATGTTGTATCTCAAACCATTCATATACCTGGAAACCTTTTCATCATCACTTTCGCGATGACCTGCCCTAATGTTCAGTTTGTAGAATTCTTCAGTTTACTCCTTCACTGACATCAGCTTCTGTCTCAAATTCTGCATCCTTTGAAATAGAGTGATTTGGTAATCCATGGGAATGAATTTTGCCTTCATCTTTGCGATCATTCTATCCCAACTCTTGATTTTCTATTTTCCTTTGCAGAGTCTGTCAACTTGTAGTTCATCCCACCACAATGTTGCATGTCCCTTAAGTCTTGTGACAACATGTTTGACCTTCTTGTCTTCCTCGACATATTCATAGTAAAAATACATGTCCAGAGCTCTAATCCAGTCTAGAAGATCTTCAAAATCTAGGTTTCCCTCATATTCTGGAATGTCCATTTTTTCCCTAGCACCTATCCTTGCAACAACCCTGAGTAGGCGTTCATTTGCTACATCTTCGGCTACAACTTCTTATCTTTCATGTTTGGCTTCATTTTCACTTTCATACTCACTGATATCTCCAGCACCAACTGCATGCCTCTGTGTTGTCTCCATGGCATCCATCCTGGCACGTAGTTCATGCATCTCTCTTGCCCCTGGAGGCTCAGGTAATTGCCTACCTCTCCTTCTTGGTATTTCCCTTTCCTCTGGTGGATCAGGTGTTTTCCTATTTCTTATTCTCGATGGCATGGTTGTAAATCTTTCCTTTCCCTGCTACAGAAAGAAAGAAAATTTTCCTACGCTCTGATACCAAACTGGTGCAGGACCCCTCCCCAACCCGCAGGTCAGGATCCGCACAGGATATTCTCCTTTCGGTCCAAGAGCTCGATGGGCTCTTCTATTTCCATTTTGGGAAATCTACCCACAACAAAAACCTTGAGGGAAATTCCTCTTTTTGTTTCGGGATATCGGACTTCGCAATTTCATGAATCCCGTGGTCGAGCGCCTTACCTCTTCGACCTCTGAAACTCGAAATTCCAACACTTGACCTTTTCCTGATGTCAATTTCGACCTTTCTCCTTTCACGATTTTTGGAGTTGTGATGATGAGAAACTCTACTCTTCATCTCCTGAAGTCCCAAAACCCGAATTATCGGAAATCCAAAAATCCCCCTTTTAAGGAGATCAACAATTGTGAACTCTCCCTTGATCCAATGGTCAGTGCAATTTTGCATACCGGGAGTTCAATAGGCTAACACTTGAATTCTCTGTCCTCTCCACCTTCCAAACTCCGAAATTCTGAAAAAACTGGCTTTCCCACATGAAGACCTCCTTTTCGCGTTTTCGAGGATTTGATAAGCTAAGGATTTTGGTTTACACTTTGGACTTTCGAACCCCGGAATGCCGAAATGGTTGACAACCTAAACAGATCAAAATCGACAGTCTGCTTGACTCTGCCTTTTGAATGGCGGATCTATCCAATGCCTAACTCCTCTGCAACTTCCCTGGATCCTATGGTCCTCGCTATTTCGGGGATTCTCCTCGGAAAATTTCGACCGTCCAAACTTCTTCTTCAAAGATCTTTGATTCTAAATTGACCCCGTGACTCTCTTCTGGAACCTATCCACTGGATGATGGCTAAAGTTCCCTTCTACTCTTCAAATATCTTGAAGGCACTAACTGTCCAGAGCTTCCTTCTTCGAGCTCAAATCTCCTATGAGATTTCTACACGCACTCCCTACGACACTCTCCAAATATGTCTAAGTATTTGAGTTCTCTTGACTCTATGCAATTCCTTGCGACAATAGTCTTCAACCTTCTCCTAGGTTGACAAGTTTTGAACTTCCAACTAGCCTACACACACCTTGCACGGCTTATGTGCATGACTTGCACTTCCGTGGAAGATGAGAACAACTGTATCCCTCCTGAGCTTTCAGAGATGAACTATGAACCTGTCAATGCACTCCTTGCGGATGCTCCACTGCACTCCTTGCAGGAACTTTTACTCAGGAAGAGAAACAATTGAAACTCATTTCTTTACTCTCTCAGACTTCAAATACCCAATCATGAAATCATACATACATAGCATAAAATAAAATGTACAACAGAAAGAGTAAAACAACCATGAGCATAACATTCAACATGTATACACAGAAAGCATTAAAACACTATGAGTCTAAATCAAGTTTCATATATTAATCTCACAACTTCTATACATGGGCTCTTCTACACAGCTCTCTGCCTCTTCTCTTCTCTATCTTCTCAATTGATGCTACTAATGTTACAAAAAAATACAAGATGAGGGTGTCTATAGTCGTTTTCCCTCCAACACTCTAAACTGTCTAATCTAGAATTTAAATCTACCTACTTACATTAACTACCTATAAATGCCTCTACACCTTACAGATGAGAGCGGATCGCTCAAGATTTGTTTAGAAAATGGAAGTACACACTCTCTTAACTATTACATTAATGTCTGCGCATCCAAACTTTCAAAACAATTCAAACATTTTCAACATGTGCCAAAAATGAAATGGCATTTGTCCCACACTCGCTTGCTGCTGGTGATGCTCCTGCATCAATTCTTGCTAATTCCCTTAATGTTTCTATGATACATCATAGAACGATATTTAAATGTGGTTATCCTTTTGGTTGAAAGGATATTTCAAAATATAAACTAAGACATGGATACTAATCTTTTAGGTACATGTATATTAATCTATGACTTGGTCCAAGTACATTTCCATCATCACCCCTTAGAAAGTAATACATGAAATCAAATGTTTACAAGTTTATTCACATAATCTTATGTAAATATTCACATAATTTCATTTTTGTCATAGTAATTAACAATCTTAAAAAAATATACCAATAAGGTTAACTTATATATTAAAAAAAAAAGTGCCAAGCACAATGAACATCAAGTAATTCAAGGTACATGATTTAGTTTCATTTAGTTTTTCACTCAAATCAACTTTCAGCAAATGAAAATGGCTTTAATTCTCCATTTACATTAATTTATTTTGTTGACATTATAACAATTGTATTCTTATATTCAATCCTAGTGAATTTCATGAAATATTTTATGTAAGTGACTTTGAAAAAATATTTCGTATAAATCTCTTAAACTATGATAAAATCTGATCCAACATATATTATCTTAAACTTTGATCCAACATATATTATCTTTGATGCAATCCAACATAAATTTAGGTTACAATGTCATGAACATTTCAAGATGTCACAATTTGACCAACATATGCCAACATCGCAATGCGACGTTCAAAACCCTACATTGAAATTTGACATGTAAAATCCTTCAATGTAACATTGCAATGTGACAAACATAGTTATGTAGCAATCTGAAAAACATAATAATGTTGCAATGTGTCGTTCATAAATATATGTTTCATTTTGACGAACATAGCCATGTTGTTTCATTTTTACAAACATATTATCACATTGCACATATCCTAATGTCACAATGTGACAAAACTTTCCAAACGTCACAACATATCGAACATAGCCCTTGTCATAGTGTGGTGTACACAACTCAATTTCGAAATGTGATGAACATAAATAAATGTCGCAATATGACAGATATAGCCCTATCATCACGTTTTGAAGAACATATCATCACATCACAATGTGATACACATATCCTAATGTCACAATGTGAAAAACATTTCCAAACATCACAATGTGTTGAACATAACCCCTTGTCACAATGTGATGTACGCAACTCAATGATGCAATGTGATGGTCATAAATACATGTCACAATGTGATGAACATAACCCTTTTGTCACATTTTGATTAACATTTAATCATGTTACAATGTGACACACATATCCTAATGTCACAATGTGACAAACATTTCTAAACGTCGCAGTGTGTCGAACATAACCCCTTGTCACAATGTGATGTACACAACTCAATGTCGCAAAGTGATGAACATAGCCCTATCGTCGCATTTTGATGAACATATCATCACACCACAATCTGACACACATATCTTAATGTTACAATGTGACAAACATTTCCAAACATCGCAATGTGTTGAACATGAGCCCTTGTCACAATGTGATGTACACAACTCAATGTCACAATGTCACAAACTTAGCCTAACACTGTAATGAGATGAACATTTCCCGATGTTGTAATGTGATGAACATAACCCACATTGTAATATGGCATTCATGCCAAAAACTTTTAATGTTACACAACTCTTTTATTTGTCACATTGAAATGAACTTTGTAACGTTGTAATGCTATTCACATAGACTCGTTGTCACTATGTGACCAACCATAGCACCATGTAATGATATACATGCATATCCTCACGTGACAATGTCACAAACATTTCAAAGCGTCACAAACTAATGAAGAGAACCCTAATGTCGTAATGTGACAAACATTTCCAAACATCACAATGTGTTGAACATAACCCCTTGTCGCCATGTGATGTATACAACTCAATGTCGTAATGTGATGATCATAAATAGATGTTGCAATGTGACAAACATAGCCCTGTTGTGGCATTTTGATGAACGTTACATGACATCACAATGTGACACACATATCCTAATGTCATAATGTTACAAACATTTCCAAATGTCACAATCTGATGAACATAACCCCTTGTGGCAATTTGATGTACACAACTCAATGTCTCAATGTGATGATCAGGAACATATTTCGCAATGTGACGAACACAACCCTATTATCGCATTTTGATGAACATATCATCATGTTACAATGTGACACTCATATCCTTACGTCACAATCTGACAAAAATTTCCAAACGTCGCAATGTGATGAACATAACCCACATCACAATGTGACATTCATGATGAAAACTTGTTATGTTACAAAACTCTTTAATTTTTCACATTGTGATGAACTTTGTAACATTTTAATTCTATACACATAGACTTGTTTTCACTATGTGATGAACCATAGCACCATGGAATGATATACGTGCATATCCTCACATCATAATGTCACAAACATTTCAAAGCGTAATAATGTGACAAAAATAACCCATTGTCATAAGGTGATGTACAAAACCCTAATGTGGCAATGTGACAAACATTGCCCAACATTGCAATGACACAAACATTTTCCAATGTCACAATGTGATGGCCATAACCCATTGTGGGAGTCTGATAAATGTAATGGAATACCATAATGTGAGAAACAAAAATCCTTTGTCCTAATATCTTCAACATAATTTGTAGATGTCATAATCAATGTCGCCCACCATAATCATCTCCACATGGTCTACGAAGGCCAGTCATGGACATAGACAAACGTAGTCAACCCTCATCAACCATAATCAACCATGGCGATGGTCAATCATATCAAACCATGGTGAAGGTCAACCATGATCAACCATAAGATCTATTCATTAATGCATTCATACACAAATACTTTAATGTGTTAAAATATTGATATATTAATTATTCAATACATTATTGCAATGTTTAAATTTAAGTATTACTACATTAATAACAATAAATTTAATACAATATAAAGTTTAGATTTAATGTTTAATAATTTCTTAAAGTATTATTAATTTATTAGTGTATTTTTAATGTATTATTTTATTAATATAATATATTGTATTAATAAATTAATAATTATTGTATTAATGTATTCATGAATATTGTATTAATGTAGTGATTGTATTATTAAGCTATTTATTAATTAACATGTATTGATACTTTAGTTTTTAGATATTAATTAATTAATACTTTAACAAATTAGTACTTTAATACTTATCTAAATATTATTAATTTATTATTATATTTGTAATATATTAATTTATTAAAATAATATATTATATTAATGCATGAATCATTATTGCTTCAATGAATGAATGCATTTATGATGAGTATTGTATTAATGTATTGATATTTTATTAAAAGTGTAATGAATTTATTAAATTTATGTAATAATGTTGTAAAGTAGTTTTAATATATTTTTTTAAATATTATTAATTTATTATTATATTTTTAATATATTAATTTATTAAAATAGTATATTATATTAATGTAGGAATCATTATTGCTTTAATGAATGAATGCATTTATGATGAGTATTGTATTAATGTATTGATATTTTATTAAAAGTGTAATGAATTTATTAAATTTTTAATGAATGAATGCATTTATGATGAGTATTGTATTAATGTATTGATATTTTATTAAAAGTGTAATGAATTTATTAAATTTTTAATGAATGAATGCATTTATGATGAGTATTGTATTAATGTATTGATATTTTATTAAAAGTGTAATGAATTTATTAAATTTATGTTGTAAAATAGTTTTAATATACTTTTATTTTGTTAATGTTATTGATGTTTTATTACTTTAATAATACTCTATTATTTTAATGTATTAATTTAAGTTATTAATATTTCATATGTTTGAAATATATTTATATTTTATTATTGTATTAATACTTTAATATTTTTTTATTTAACGTTGATTGCTGTATTTATTAATTAATATGTTTCATTAATACATCACATGTATTTTAATTTACACATTATATTAATGTTTTAATTATTTAATACATTCATACTTTAAGAGTATTTGTTTTTTAATATTTCATTAATGTATTATTTAATTAATACATGAATATTTAGTATATTAATATATTATCACATCAATTTATTAATATTTTAATGATTAAATATATTAAAACATTATTAATACATTTTTACTTAATAATGTTTTATTGTATTAATATTTTAATGTAATTATTTATTAATGTATTAATTATCTAACTAAATTTAATGATTAATAATTAATTATAATGCATTATATTATACACTAGCAATAATCATTTTTATGTAAAAAGTGGTTGATATACGTCGATTCTGCCCCATTTTCTACCTTTTTTCAATTAATGGGACCAGTATATCAACCACTTTTTACATAAAAATGATTATTGCTAGTTGACGACAGACATGCCTTAAATAACATTAATACATTAATACATGCCTTAAATAACATTAATACATTAATACAGTAATTTATTAATACATTAATACATTTAGTAAAACATTATTAATGTATTAAAACATTAATATTAAAGAATTAATACATTAAAAAATATCTATACATTATTAAAATATTAATATATTACTAATACATTATAATAATGTATTAACTTATTATTATAAATATATTAATAAAACACTAATAAATACATTACCTAATAAATTATAATAATATATTAACTCATACGTTAATAATGTATTATTAATATCTTACCTTATTAATGTATTAATACACTATTACTAATGTATTAATGTTAAACTAATATATTATTATAAAATAATAATATATTATTATTAGTAATACATTATTATACAATAATAAAGTAATATATTGATAAGGTAATACGTGAGTAAAAAAATAATACATTAAAAAATATTAAAGTAATAAAAAATACATTAAATTATTATATTAAAACTATTATATTAAAATACTAATACATTAATAAAATATTTATACAATAATAATGATGATGATGAAAGTAATACATTAATTAATAAGGGAATGATAAAATAACTAATATATTAATGGTAAACTAATATATTATTATAAAATAATAATATATTATTATTATTAATACATTATTATACAATAATAAATTAATATATTAATAAGGTAATATTAAAATACATTAAATTATTATATTAAAACTGTTATATTAAAATACTAATACATTAATAAAATATTTATACAATAATAAAGTAATACATTAATAATTAATAAAATAACTATACATCAATACTTTAATAATATATCACCCAAATTAATATATTATAATAATGTATTAACTCATTATTATAATGTTAAAATATTTTATTAATAACATATTTATAGATTATTAATTAATGTATTAATAAATCACTAACAAATACATTAAGTATTAAGTAATAAATTATAATAGTATATTAAGTTATTGTTATTGTATTTAAATATATCATAGTTAATATATTTATATATTCTTAATTAATAAATTAATGTGTTAATAAAATATTTGTACATTATGAAATAATACATTACTAAAATATTAAAACATTAATAAAGTATTGTTAATTAATACATTAATAAAGCATTAAAACATTAAAAAAATATTTAATTTATAATAGTATATTAATATATTGAAGTAATAAAGTATAAATATATTAATAATACATTATTACATAAATAGAAAACATTGACCATGATCATCACCATGATAATAACGATGGTTCAGAGTGATAGCCTATGCTTCACCATCACGATAGTTAACTCCAATTGATGATGACCATGACAATGGTTATGCCTGATGTACGACCTCTCTCTCTCTCTCTCTCTCTCTCTCTCTATATATATATATATATATATATATTGTTTGATTATTGCATTGCGACAATCATAAATGTTTATGAAAATGGTAAATTATATTGAGATTTGTTCATCACAATGTAACGTTGACAATGCTCGTGACATTGGGAAATGTTCATCATAATGCAATGTTAGTCACAATGCAATGGAAATGTTAATAACAATGAGATGTATGGAATCATGTTTTACTTTTTAGACAATGATTTATATTTTTCCTAAGGACATTGATAACAAAAGGGAAATGTTCGTCACATTGTGACGATGGGAAACGTTCGTCATAATGCGACGTTGAGAAATGGTCGTCACATTGCGACGTTAGGAAATGTTCATCACAATGCAACGTAGGGAAATGCTCATCATAATGCAATGTTAGTCACAATGCAATGGAAATGTTCATCATAATGCAATGGAAATGTTAGTCACAATGAGATGTATGGAATCATGTTTTACTTCTTAGACAATGATTTATATTTTTCCTAAGGACATTGATAAAAAAAGGGATATGTTCGTCACATTGTGACGATGGGAAATGTTTGTCACAATGTGACTTTGGGAAATGGTCATCACATTACGACATTGGGAAATGTTCATCACAATGCGACGTAGGGAAATGTTCATCATAATGCAATGTTTGGAAACACTTGACACGGTGTAAAATCATCTTTTACTTTTGCGACATTGAGAAAATGGTCGTTAGAATGTGGCGTCAAGAATTTTTTATCACATTGCAACATACGAAAACGTTCATCACATCACGACATTGGGAAATGTTTGTTAGAGTGCGACGTTTGGAAATGTTAATCACAATGAGATGTATGGAATCATGTTTTACTTTTTAGACAATGTTTTATATTTTTCCTAAGGACATTGATAGCAAAAGGGAAATATTCGTCACATTGTGACGATGGGAAACGTTCATCACAATGCAACATTGGGAAATGGTCGTCACATTACAACGTTGGGAAATGTTCGACACAATGCGACGTAGGGAAATGTTCATCATAATGAAATGTTTGGCACAGTGTAGAATCATTTTTAACTTTTGTGACATTGGGAAAACAATCGTTATAATGTGGCGTCAATAATTTTTTGTCACATTGCAACGTTCGAAAAAGTTCGTCACATGGCGAAATTGGGAAATGTTCGTCACAGTGTGACGTTGGGAAATTATTAATACATTATGTTAACCTCATAAAATTATTAATATGTCGATTAGTAATGCCAACAACAACCACTTTTAAGTAAAAAGTGGTTGATATACGCTGTAATTTTGCGTATATCAAAAAGGTGGAAAATGGTGCCATTACATAACCAATAATATTAATACAATTAGTAAAGTGGTTACATAACATGGTTAATACATTATGTGGCATACTAATGTTCCTATGTTTGTCACGTTTCAACATTACTATGTTCGCCACATTTCAATATTACTATGTTCGTCACGTTGCAATGTTGGGATAAGTTTTTAGTATCGTCAACAATTCAATTTATTACTATGTTCTTCAAGAGAAATATATTTTTTGTTTGAAGTTGGTCTTGTTGTTTACATTGAAGAGTGTGTCACATAGCCAGATTTAGAGAGAAATAAGTTTATGAGGTTGACATTGATATTTGTGACATACAAGAAGATGATATTGAATTCAAGAGTAAAAATGCGAGAGATTAAGTTTCACTTTCATAAATTAAGAAGTAAACATTAAAATTAAGCCATATTGTAACATATTAAATGTAATAAGATGAATAACTTGAATGGATTGAGCCATATTGACAATTATTGGGTTGTCTTTCCATTTAAGAATAAACTGTTCATCAAAATTTAATATTGTTTAAGAATAAATTATTTGTCAAACTGATATAACATTAATTGTATTCAAACATTATAATTCATGGTGTTTATTACTCCTATGAATATTTAAATGCAATGATGTTTATTGATTGTATAATAAAGATTTAAATTCACTATTTCCTCCATAATTATATTTATTGTTTAGTCAATATTAACATTATATTCGTGTAATATTATTAGTTTAGACATTTTTCTTTGCTTTAGGTTGCTGCTCGTTTCTCCAGAAGTGAGAGAGGGGCACATTCAACTTTGGTACATGATTAATCGAATTGGACTTGACATTCCTCGAATATCCTTGTTGAGCTTCCGTATTGCTTGTTGGGGGCTGTGTGTCATCAAGTTGGTCCATCCTGAGATGAAGGGTGTCAATCTGCACCTGATTGGTAGCAATTTGACTTCTATGCGCCTCGCTTTCGCCCTGTAGTTTACTGATCATAAAATGGTGTTGGGAAAGAGTTTCCATCTCAAAAGCCCTGTTAGCACTCAGCGCTCCCAATTGCTCTCGAAGGCTGCTGCATCCTCCACATTCAGGTTCCCAATTGTCTTCTGACCAGGTGTCCAAGTCTTCCTGCACTGTATTCTCCTGTTGCATTTCACTGTCACCAGAGGAGAGACTAGAATTGGCCGGTTCTTGTGGGTTCTGCATAGGGCCCAGGTGGAAAGAAAAGCGCGAGGGAGGATGACTAAGATACTATGCAACAGGGAGTGGAAGGGGGGGCAGGAGTAAGGCAGGATGAAGGCTCTAATATCTGTAATTGAGCAGTTCACAACATCGAACAACCCAAGTAGCTCTCTGAGGAAATCGGTAATGACTACAAGGTGGCGAGGAGGCCACAATAATAACTAGGGGGGTCTAGATAAGCGAGCGAGCGGAGTGGAATTCCCATGATGACCACGCACAGAGCAAGGACGACTGCAAATTTGCTGAGGAGGGGGATGACGAATGAACCCACGAGTTTGTGGGAAGAGTCCTATACATAGTACTAAGCGTCGCCATGGAGGGGTAGTTGATATCAGGGGAGATGAATCAGTGAGGGAGATGAGAGGCTTAGCCATCATGTCCACATAGGTGAGCCGGGTACACCAGATTTCCCATGCAAGGAGAATATTTCGCACTGCTTGGAGAAGAGATCATCTTGTATGCGTAAGGTAGAGAGTTCATGTATGGAACATGCCAAATAGTGCAACGACAGGTTTTCACATGGATGACTAAAAGCGTCCACCCAACCATGTCGTGAATTTCCTTACGGGCACGCGGTGGACCTTGACTGAGGAGGTTGATGATGCTTCCTTTTTTCCACACTTGGGTGGAGTTGTCATTGTTCCTATCCATGTGATCATGAGGGATGCTTAAGCCCCAAGGGGGGGAACTCCTTTTGCTATCCAAAATTCACTCTTGGAGGTTCATTAATATAGGGTGGTTGGGGTTAAAACTCTGTCGATGTTGAGAGTGTCGGGATTTGTCCCGATGGCTGCATTAGCCATCTTGTCTACTTCACTATAATTTCCTTGAAGGATGTGAAAGAAGGTAGTCTTGATTTCTTTGGAGGCCAGCCTCGTTCTGTCCAAGATCTGTTTTAAGCTGGGATATTTGGGGTTTGTTCCCTTGACCATCAGTCTTATTATGGTGAGAGAGTCACCGAGGAAAACAAGCTTTCTTATTCCCTTGGAATGGGCTTGTTGAATTCCCTTGAGAAGAGTGTATGCCTCAGCTTTGTTGTTGGTATTTGTCCCTAGATTCGAGCGGTGCCTAGACTATGTTTTTCCCCTGGGATTATAAAGGATCCCCTCGTGCCTACCTCCCTGACTATATTTATTCATTGTCATTAACTTTTTATTACTATATTGTTCTATCTTTATTTATTATTTTATTGATAATTTTTTATATTTATTCATTACTATTAATGGGTTAAACCCATTAATAATATATTATCACATTATAAAATTAATACATTAATAATATAACATTATTTGTTTACATTAATATTACATTAGTCTTAAACATTAATAATATATTACATTTAAACATTAACAATATTACTTTACTTTTAAGATTACTAATAATATTATTTTGAAGATTAAGATTATTAATATATGATGATTAAATATTAATGTTAATAAATAATCAAGATTAGTATTTAGTAATATTACTTATTTTTAGATTATTAATAATATTATTTTGAAGATTAAGATTATTAATAATATTATTTTGAAGATTAAGATTAAGATCTACGTTGCCAAAGTAGCCATGAGATGTGTTCAGGTGGAACTCTCTTCTAGATAGAGCATGAGTGAGGTAGCTGCAGAACTGAAAGTGGCTATCAAACACGAGCTCAAAGAGGCTATCAAACACGAGGATATAGCTTCTACTTCAATTTCAGAGATCGACATCGAAAGTGGGGATTTGTTGGCCGGCGGAGTGGATTCGAGTAAACTCAAAGGATTGGAGTGGAGTGATAATAGCTCCAACATTTCACTAGTAATAAGTATATAATAGATGGTTTAATATTTAATGTAAATGGAATGCTGTGTTGATTTCTCCAATATAAGCTAGCACACATCTATCTCTGATAAAATACAATACAAATACATAAATTCTCACAAAGTAATATGATACTCATAGAAAAATATAATGTGTATAAAATACAGATATGAGAACATAAAATGTCTTGTGCTGTGAATATACAGATTTCAATAAAAAATTCCCACAAAGTAATGTGATACTCATAACAAAATATAATGCGTATAAAATACAAAATCATGTAATATTCACAACAAAATATAACCTAGTGTTCCTGGTTGTGAACGTTGTCATTGTACTGTTTATATTAAAGGGCCGAACACATTTAAAAAGGGGCAGGATCTATTATTAAATACCCATTAAAATTAAAATCATATCGCCCATCAATTTCAGAGAAAATACATATCAACCTACCTCACTCAATCTGTTTGCAGTCTTTGCCAGTGATCTTTTTTCTCCTTTACTGATGCAGAATAGTTGTAGTAGAAATCAACTTATTTGAATGCATATAAATCTGAAGATAGAATAAAAAGGAATTAGTTATTTGAATGCATATAAATCTGAAGGTGCATCTGGAATTAGTTAGTAAATGTAAAATAATTGTAATAGAAATCAACTTATTTGAATGCATATAAATCTGAACATAGAATAAAAAGGAATTAGTTATTTGAATGCATATAAGTTTGAAGGTGCATCTGGAATTAGTTATTAGTAAATGTAAATGCAGTAAGCATATTCATTCATAAAAAACATATATTAATCTACCTCAATGTGTTTGTAGCGAAAATTCCCAATCAATCTCATGTGTCTTTTCTTGATGCACAATAGAAATCAACAATTGTCTCCTCTTGAGATGTAATAAGATATACAGAAAGAAATTGTCACCTAAATGTGTTCCCACTTTCCTTCTTGTCACGTCATGGAAATTGATAAAATATGCAAAGCAAAAAGAATCGAAAAATACGAGCAGAAAGCGAAAGGGCTTGATAGTTTAGCCATCTAACTATTCACACGAATGTATAGATTTACAATGGTTTACAATCATGCGTAAAAGCATGCAAACTCAACTAAAGCGGACTTATTGCCAACATGCAATAGATTCGAAAATAGAATAAAACTCTAACTTGGTAAAAGCATAAAAGCCATAAAAGCTACTAAAGTTTAACTCGACTTAACTTAGACTGTTAACTAAACTTGCATGTATAGTGAGTAATTACTATTTCTAACACTCCCTCTTAATTACGAACGGGATTACATCATCCGCACTACCTATGCCTAAGTGTTGTCTCTGATACTCAAATGCAAGTTTTC
>ML781862.1:401042-506874 GCA_009831015.1 Picea engelmannii | reverse complement strand
ATGCGGCGAGCCTCCGCGGCCTCAAATTTCTGCTGCCGTTTGCGCCGAGCTTCCTCCGAATGCCAGGCAGCGCCCCGGCGTGATTTGCCTCGGATTCTAGGCATAGCGTGTGCACTGTAGAAGCTCTGAGTGGGTGGAATGTCATAGTGCAAACGCCGAGCCGGGGAAATGAGACTGCACCTTGTCGGAATCGAATGCAGGTCCAGAGCAATCCCGCACCTACCATGGAATGAAACCATCGCTCCCTCGACGAGGATTTTTATGAACACCACCGCCATATCTTTGGCATTAAAGCTCTGCATTAATCGYTGTTGCATAGTGCTCTGGGTCAGGGTACTCTTMACGCGCACGAGAAGCCTCGTCGCGATGGCTTTCCTGTGCAAAAACATGCGGATTAATGGCATGGGTCCTGCGAGCCGGTAGATGCATTTAAACCGCGTCCCGGCTCGCCTCCACATGGCTCTAGTGCGCCACCTGTCACCCCATACGGGAGAATTAGCCAATATTTTAAAGGAATAATGCAATTATGTATTATTAGTGTATTAATATTTTATTAATGTATTTTTAATTTATTATTTTAATATTTATTTTATTAATGTATTAATAGTTTAATGTAAGAATGTAATAATTCAATGTTTTAATTTATATAATAATAATATTTTAATTTTTTTTTACTTTATTAATGTATTAATGTGTTTTTACTTTACTAATGCATTTATTGATTAATACAATACATTATTAAGCTATTAATAAATGAATACAATACATTATTAAGCTATTTATTAATTAACATGTTGCATTAATACATTAATATATTAATACTTTAATTTATACATTACATTATTCTATTAATTAATACATTAATACATTTATTTAATAAAACATTAATGTATGTATTCATTATTTATGTATTATTACTTTATCAATGTATTTTTACATTAATAATGTATAATTATTTTAGTAATGTATTTATATTTTTATTAATGTATTAATAATATATGAAAATGCATGTTTTACTTTATTAATTAATATTTTGTATTATTAATTTAATGGTGTATTTATTTTATTATTTAATGTATTATTTTATTTATGATTACTGCATTATTTTAATTTATTATTACAATATTTAATTTAATATATTAATATTTATTAGTATACTTTACATTAATGTAATAATTAGTTTATACATTAATTGTTTATTAATATATTGACGCAACCTTCCCCATTCCTTGGAGAATGATCACTCTCACCAGGACCTTCTTCAAACTTAGGCCCGAAGAGCTGTATCACTCTTCAAATCCCGTATCGGGACCTTTCGACACCCACAGGATACTCTATTGATCTCCTGGTGGCCTCCTCGGGAAATCGGGTTTTGCGGTATCGCGAAACTCACGGGTATAGTTCTCGTGCAAATCAAAACTCCGAACCCCGATATCTGATGGTCAAAGGTCAACGCTTCCGTATATCGGGGATTCCCCTATCGGGAATTCGGCACATGAAATGTTATGATTCACTTGCATCACAAATCCCTGAACCCCGAACTCCGATGGCATGTGCACTGCCTCCCTGCCACGTCACCTTCTCTCTCCGCTATATCGGGAATCGTGGGATCACGATTTCAAAGGTCGCAATACTTGTGTTTTGGAAAACCTCGAATGCCCAACCCTGATTCCTAGGGATCTCGTGCCACCTGTCCTGTGGAAATCAACGGTTCCGATTACTTCGGGAAATCGCTACTCGCGATTTCAACGAGTATGAAATCTCACCTCGTCAAACGCCGAAGGCCGAACCTCGATGGACTTTGGTCCTTCCCTCCTGCGCCTAAAGGATTAAACCTCGCGCAGTTTCCCCAAGATCCAATGGTCAGCGGGGTTTCGCGAATCCCTCCTGCGAATCCTGACCGTTGATTCTCCTCCTTGAGGATTTCTCCTGCTCCAAAGCTCTGTCCTGCTTTAGCCTCTCCTGGGTCTGTTCCCACAACATCCACGAAGGAACTATCCTTCCTGAGCTTTGTCAACTCTGACTCCTTCAGAAACTTTGCACACGATTCTCATGCTCGAACTCCAACAGCTCTCAAAGTGTTGAAATTTTTTTTTTCAGACTCTATGCACTTCCTGCTACAGCAGTCCTTAGCCCCCTGTTCAGACTTACAACTGAAACTTCAATTTCAGCCTGCACTTCTCCTGCTCGGCTCTACCAACCCAAATCAACTTATGGATGAACGAGAATGAGAGATTAACTGTTGAGCCTCATCAACGCACTCTATGCGGATGAATTCGACTGCACTCTATGCAGGAATCTCCTGGCTCAAACAGAGAAACAATTGAAACTCATTCTCCTCTCTCTCACAGATTTCAATTCAAGTATGAAATCACACACACATCATATCAAAGCAAATGCATGCAAGGAAACAAGAACTCATGAGCATAATATTGACACAGAGAAACAACACAAACCATGAAAGTGAATCAAAGACTTCCTTCTATTAATTCAATCTGTACATGGGTGTTCTTTACCAGTTCTCTGCTCCGCTCTTCTCTTGCTCTCAATGATAATTCTTCATGCTACAATAATACAAAGGAGGGTGCCTATATTCCGTTTGCCCTCTCGAATTCTACAACTATCAAATCTACAATTAATTCCTATCTAACAACATTAAAACTAATAAATGCCTTCCTATCTATAATACAATACAAGTGTGCTTCATTAAATTCACATATCAAGGTTTGGCGCAACAATATCAAATTATTTCAAAATTGGGTGCTGGCGTTGTCCAGCTGTTCTCCCTGCTTCATGTGCTGGCTCACTTGATGAGTGAGCGATGCTCCTGCATCATACTCCTCGGCTTGAAATATTTCATGGGTTCCTATCCATGAGCTCCTGCACAGTCTGCCCATGCTTCTGTATCACTGCTTCTGTTTCCCACCTGGCATCCTCCACTGGGTGATTCTTCCATTTCACCAGGTATTCAAAATATTGCTTTCGCCTGGTCTTCCTTCCTAGACGCTTGTCTAGTATGAACTCCATCCGAGGCTTCTGTGCAACTGGAAATTGTTTATGCCACTGAATCACTAGTTCCCCAGTTCCATCTTCTGCTTCCTCAGCCCTATAGGGGTATAAATCTAAAATGTTAAATATCGGAGATATCCCGATGCCCTCTGGCAACTCAAGCTTATATGCATTCTCCCTGAATTTCTTCAAGATTCTGCACGGTCCGATTTTCTTCATTTTGAGCTTATTATGTGTTCCCCTTGGGAACCTTTCTTTCCTTAAGTGTGCCAGAACCAAATCGCCAACTTCAAACTGAAGTTGTCTCTTCCGCTGATCGGCTCTGCGCTTATACTCCTGATTTTCATCCATCAGTCGCTACTTCACTTGACTGTGAAGTTCCTGCATTGCCTCAGTGAATTCCTCTGCGCTCGTGCTGCTAGTTGCAGTCTATTCTGACTCCCTGAGTTCAAAAACTCCCCTTGGCTATGTTCCATACAAAATATGGAACGAACTTTTTCCTGTACTCCGATTCATCGAATCGTTGTACGCAAACTCTGCCTGTGGAAATATCTGGTCCCAACTGTTGTGGTGCTCTGTCACCAAGCTTCTCAATAGATCCCCCAAACTTCTGTTCACCACCTCTGTTTGCTCATCCGTCTACGGATGATAAGCTGAACTAAATGCTAGATTAGTTCCTAGATTTTTCCATAGCGTCCTCCAAAAATGACCTATGAATTCCGTATCCCGATCCGAGACTATGCCTCTCGGCAATCCATGCAATCTGACGATTTCTTTGAAAAACAAATTTGCAATGTGCGTCGCATCACTGGTATTTTGACACGGGATAAAATATGCCATCTTTGAAAACCTGTCCACCACCATGAAGATGGAATCAACACCTCTCTGTGTTCTCGACAAACCCAAAACAAAATCCATGCTAATGGCTTCCCATGGCCTTTCGGGTATGGGCAATGGCTGATATAACCCAACATTCTTCTTTCGACCCTTAGAATGTTGACATATCCTGCATCTGTCAAAAAATTGTTTGACATCAGTGCGCATCCCCGACCAATAATATGATTCGATCAACTTGGCGAATGTCTTATCATGCCCAAAATGACCTGCTAAGCCTCCATTATGCTTTTCCCTCACCAAATTATCCCTCATGGAGCAATCTGGAATGCACAATTGATTTCCTTTGAATAGGAATCCTTCCTAGATCATAAAATATATCCATGGGCTCCGATCTCTGAGAACCGGATTCTCGACTGCTTCATAAGCTTCCCCGAAATCTGCATCACCTGCATACATGTCCTTCAGATTCTCAAAACCCAAAGTTTTGACTCTTAACTCCTGCAACAAAAAACATTTCCTTCTCAAAGCATCAACCACTTTGTTAGCAGTCCCCGAAATGTGCTTAATGACAAATGTGAAATTCTGCATGTACTCTACCCATTTTGCATGCTTTTGGTTCAACTTATCCTGTTGACTTACAAAATGCAATGCATGATTATCGTTGTACAAAATGAATTCTTTGGGTATCAAGTAATGCCTCCACTTCTTTAATGCATGTATGATGGCATAGAACTCCTTATTGTACGTGGAGTATTTCAACTTTGCATCATCCAGCTTCTCGCTGTAATATGCCACAGGTCTGTCATCCTGACTCAAGACCCCTCCAACAACATATCCACTGGCATCATACTTCACTTGGAAGGTTTTCTGAAAATCAGGCAACACCAGAATTGGTTGCTCTGTTATCTTCCGCTTCAACAGATTGAAGCTCTTTTCAGCCTCGGTTGTCCAATGAAAAACTTTATGCCACTTCTTTACTGTGTCCATCATCGCGTCGCTAATTCCACTGAAATTCTGAATGAATTTCCTGTAGAAACTAGCCAGTCCATGGAAACTCCTTACCTCAAAAATATTTCTGGGCGATGGCCAATTCTTGATCACGTTCACCTTCTCAGGATCCATCTTCAACTCATTCACTGAGATAACAAAGCCCAGATAAATGAGCTCTGTTTGCAAAAATGAGCATTTCTTCAAATGGATCAGCAGCTTCTCCTACTGTAGCCTCCTCATCACAATGGCTAAATGTCTCAAGTGTTCAACCCTGGTCTTACTAAAAATCAATATGTCGTCCAGATACACGACCACAAATTTGCCAATGAATTCCCTCAGGACTTCATTCATTAGCCTCATGAATGTGCTTGATGTGTTTTTCAAACCAAACAGCATGACCAACCATTCGTACAAACCCTCATTTGTCTTGAATGCTGTCTTCCATTCATCTCCTTCTCTTATGCGAATCTGATGATATCCGCTCTTAATATCAATTTTTGAAAAATAATTTTCCCCACTCAGGCAATCCATTAGATCATCCATTCTCGACAGTGGAAATCTGTACCTGATGGTGATTTTGTTTATCGCCCTGGAGTCTGTACACATCCTCCAGCCTCCATCCTTCTTCGGACTCAGTACTGTCGGAACAACACACGAACTTAGACTCTCTCTGACTAGTCCCTTGTCCAACAGATCCTGCACTTGCCTTTTGACTTCCTCATTCTCCTGAGGTGTCAACCTGTACACTGCCTTATTTTAAAAACTTGCTCCTGGTATGAGGTCGATATGGTGACTCACACTCCTCATTGGTGGCAATGAACGAGGTAGTTCATCCACTATGATATCAATGAACTCTCCTAGCAATTCCTGAATTTCTTCTGGCAAGTCGTCCACTCTTGTGCTTGTCAGGACAATTCTCGGCTTCCTGACAACAAACAATTGTGGATATTCATTCTTCTCCATCTCTGTGAGAAGTTCCTTCCCACTCATGAGAAGTATTTTGCTATTTACTTCCGGCTTCACTTCTTTATCTTTTATCGGAAGCAATCTGTGTGTTCTCCCATCCTTTTCCAAAGTGTATCTGTTCATCCTTCCATCATGAACCACATTTTTGTCATACTGCCATGGTCTACCCAATAATATATGACACACATCCATGGGAATAACATCGCACAGAATCTCATCATTATAATTCCCTATCTTAAATTTAACTAAGCATTGTTTCGTAACACTTAGTCGGTGTCCTTTTTGTAGCCACGAGACTTTATATGGGCTCGGGTGCTTAGTTGTTTCTAGCTCCAGCTTTTCCACCATCTCGGATGAAACGAGATTGTCGGTGCTTCCGCTGTCCACGATCACCTTGCATTTCCAGCCCTTGGCTGTGCAAGTTGTCCTGAACAGTTCGCTCCTCTACACTGAGATTTCCACCTCTTTCTCAGGTGTCAAAAGGATTTTATGCATCCCAAGCGATCTTCCACTGTCTGCATCTTCATTCTTAGCATCACGCCTATGCGCCTCAGTGATGTGAGTTTCTCCTCTGTCCATCTTCCTGTCTGGACAATCCATGACTTTATGTCCATCTTTTCCACATGTAAAACATGTGATAAATCCTCCTCTGCCTCTTCCTCTACCTCGGGTACGAGGAAAAGTGTTCACATCGGCATATCCGCCACCCTGCTCTGTATGTTGCCTCCTCGGCTCAACATATTGCTGCCTCTGTTTAGTTTGTGGCTGCCTTTGCTGTGAGGTTCCACCTTTTTCAACCTTACCCTGAGGCCTCTTCCAATCCTCTTTGGGCTTCTGAATTCTTTCTTGGGCAACTGCCTTGCCTGTGGGCTGGCTTCTGCCTCGCCCTCATTGTCCCTGCTTGCGGCTCAGCTTCTCCTCGACTTTTAGAGCCATCTGGTACGCATCCTCAACTGTTCGGATGGTAACCATGATCAATTCATCTTGAATGTCATACCTCAGACCATTCAGATATCTCGCCACCTTCTCATCATCGCTCTCTCGATGACCTGATCTGATGTTCAGTCGGTAGAACTCCTCAGTGTATTCCCTGACTGTCATCAGCTTCTGTCTCAGGTTCTGCATTCACCTTAACAGTGTGATCTGGTAATCCCTTGGGATGAATTTCGCTTTCATTTTAGAAATCATCCGATCCCAGCTCTTAATTTTCTGTTTTCCTTTGCAGCGCCTATCAGCCTGCAACTCATCCCACCATAAGGCTGCATGTCCCTTCAACTTGGTAACAACATGCCTTACCGTCTTGTCCTCTTCGATATCTTCATAATCGAAGTAGGTTTCGAGTGCTCAGATCCAATCCAACAACTCTTCTGCATCTAGATTCCTTTCATAGACGGGAATGTCCATCTCGGTATTTGACCTCATTCTGGAAATGGCTCTGATCAATCGCTCTGTTGATGCATCCTCTGTTGTGACCTCTCCTTCATCATGTCCAGCTTCTTCTTCCACCTTGGAATCGCTAAGATCCCCAGCACCAGCTCCGCGTCGCTGCGTTGTCTCCATATCCTCAAGCCTTGCTCGGAGATCTCTCATTTGGTGCTCCATTTCTAGATTCCCTGCTGGCCTACCCCTTCTTCGTGCATCCCTGTCCTCTCGATCAGGTGACTGCCTTTCTCTTCTCGACGGCATGCTGTTCACCTCTCTGCTACAGAAAGCAAAGATATTCCTGGCTCTGATACCACTCTGACGCAACCTTCCCCACTCCTTGGAGAATGATCGCTCTCACCAGGACCTTCTTCAAACTTAGGCCAAAGAGCTGTATCACTCTTCAAATCCCGTATCGGGACCTTTCGTCACCCACAGGATACTCTATTGATCTCCTGGTGGCCTCCTCGAGAAATCGAGTTTCGCGGTATCGCAAAACTCACGGGTATAGTTCTCATGCAAATCAAAACTACGAACCCCGATCTCTGATGGTCAAAGGTCAACGCTTCCATATATTGGAGATTCCCCTATCAAGAATTCAGCGCATGAAATGCTATGATTCACTTGCATCACAAATCCCTGAACCCCGAACTCCGATGGCACGTGCGCTGCCTCCCTGCCACGTCACCTTCTCTCTCTGCTATATCGGGAATTGCGGGATCGCGATTTCAAAGGTCGCGATACTTCTGTTTTGGAAAACCCCGAATGTCGAACCCTGATTCCTAGGGATCTCGCGCCACTTGTCCCGTGGAAATCAATGGTTCCGATTACTTCGAGAAATCGCTACTCGCGATTTCAACGAGTATGAACTCTCACCTCGTCAAACGCTGAAGGCCGAACCCCAATGGACTTTGGTCATTCCCTCCTGCGCCTAAAGGATTAAACCTCACGTAGTTTCCCCAAGATCCAATGGTCAGCGGAGTTTCGCGAATCCCTCCTGCGAATACTGACCGTTGATTCTCCTCCTTGAGGATTTCTCCTGCTCCAAAGCTCTGTCCTGCTCGAGCCTCTCCTGGGTCTGTTCCCATAGCATCCACGAAGGAACTATCCTTCCTGAGCTTTGTCAACTCTGACTCCTTCAGAGACTTTGCACATGATTTTCGTGCTCGACCTCCAACAGCTCTCAAAGTGTTGAAATTTTGTTTTTCCGACTCTGTGCACTTCCTGCTACAACAGTCCTTAGCCCCCTGTTCAGACTTACAACTGAAACTTCAATTTTAGCCTGCACTTCTCCTGCTCGGCTCTACCAACCCAAATCAACTTCTGGGTGAACAAGAATGAGAGCTTAACTGTTGAGCCTCATCAATGCACTCTATGTGGATGAATTCGACTGCACTCTATGCAGGAATCTCCTGGCTCAAACAGAGAAACAATAAACTCATTCTCCTCTCTCTCACAGATTTCAATTCAATTATGAAATCACACACACAGCATATCAAAGCAAATGCATGCAAGGAAACAAGAACTCATGAGCATAATATTGACACAGAGAAACAACACAAACCATGAAAGTGAATCAAAGACTTCCTTCTATTAATTCAATCTGTACATGGGTGTTCTTCACCAGTTCTGTGCTCCTCTCTTCTCTTTCTCTCAATGATAATTCTTCATGCTACAATAATACAAAGGAGGGTGCCTATATTCTGTTTTCCCTCTCGAATTCTACAACTATCAAATCTACAATTAATTCCTATCTAACAACATTAAAACTAATAAATGCCTTCCTATCTATAATACAATACAAGTGCGCTTCATTAAATTCAAATATCAAGGTTTGGTGCAACAATATCAAATTATTTCAAAATTGGGTGCTGGCATTGTCCAGCTGCTCTCCCTGCTTCATGTGTTGGCTCGCTTGATGAGTGAGCGATGGTCCTGCATCATATATCAATGGTCTTCCCTAAGCATGATCAACGTCAACTAGCAACAACCATATTTAAATATTAGTAATGTATTAATGTATTGACTAATTAATAAATTACATTATTAATGTATTAATAATTTAATATGCTACATTATGAATAATGCATTAATGCTTTAATTTATACATTGCAGTAATGCAATATTGTATCGTTAATCTATTAATAATTTAATAATATTTTAGAACAGATAAGATCAATGTATTACTTATGATGATGATGATTAACATCCACGAAGCCCTAATTGGTCTATCTCACCTTAAGAGGGTAAGTGATTACTTGTGATTCTTTAGAATTTTGTTTCTGTGCTAGAAAAGAATTAAGAGAAGCTTTCCAGGATCGCCATACTTTTGTTGAGTTAAGAGGTTAGGAAGGTTGGTACTGTGATCAATATTTTGAAAATGAGATCTAATATGGGTATAGGCTCGACAATATAAGAGAAAGTGTTTTTCATCTTCAACCTTCTTAGTGTCACAAAGGTGACACACTCTTTCATCCCATGGTGTTTTAGGAATTGACCAATGCATAGTTTCACTATGGAGCTCATGAGAATTTGTTCTTATCTTAGCAATGCTTATTTATTTCTTTACACTTGTAAAACAGATAGATAATTTTGATCTTCTAGATTAGGGTTGATTACATCTTTATAATACCTTAATTTTCTTTTTTCCTCTAACTCTTTATCACACCACATTTGTTTCCTTAAATTTTAATTTGACATTTTTTTTAATAGCATCTTTATTCTGCAAAATGGTTTCTTCCATGATTCCCCAATATTTTATCCAAGACAGGGCATCTTTAGGCCATCCTTGCTTGAGTCTATGGTGGTTATGACTTGATTTTGAAACAATTTTAGGTAGCCTCTTGTCTTCCATGTTGTTTAACTTGTTCTTATACATTAGTTATCTAGTCATAGCCATGCTCTCAATGGGGGAGAGGCTTGTTTCTATGAGGAGGATGAGATAGGGAATATTTCCTTTAATTTTGAGATTATAGGTTATAAAACTATTTTGTATTTGCTCTATCTTTCTCCAGAATTCACGAGAGATACTACAGCCCCAGACTTCACATCCATAAAGAATAACAAGTGTAACAAGAGTCTCAAAGAGAAGTTTCTTATTATCCCAACTCCAAAGATCAACTGATTTACAATTGTTTTTAAGCCCGTAATAAGCTTTCCATCCCCCAATAATTATTTTCTCAATGCTATAATTTCCATTAATCTTGTGGTGAATATCAATTCCAAGATATTTGTATGAAGTCACTTCCTCCAAGTTGTTGTTGTCATATACAAAGGTATCATAAGGGATATTATTGGATTTAATAATCATGACCTTAGTCTTATCAGTATTAACGGTCATACCCATATTGGAGAAAAAATCCTTGAAGATTCTTAGTTGGTTTTCAAGATCATGGGGACTATTTTCATAATGTATTACTTTATTAGTGTATTAATATTTTATCAATGTATTAATTAAAAATGTATTGATGTATAAATTAATTAATACATTACATTATTAATGTATCAATCATTTAATACTATACTTTATACACTAATTTAAATTAATAATTTAATTTATAGATTACATCAATATATCATTACATTATTAATGTAATAATATTTCAATATGTTACATTATACTATTAGTACTTTAATTTATACATTAAAATAGTGTAATAATGTATTACTAAATACATTAAAGTTAATGCGCTACTACTTTATTTAATTTATACATTACAATAATATAATAATGTATTATTAAATACATTAATGTCAATGTAATACTACTTTATTAATATATTATTAATGTATTACTTTATTAGTGTATCAATATTGTATTAATTTATTAATACTTTAGTAATGTATTTATTAAAAAACAAATTATATTATTAATGTATTATTTTATTACTATATTTTTTCTTTAACGATATATTAATTAATAATATATTAATTTATTAATTAATTAATACATTGCAAAGTTAATCTATCAATAGATTAATACTTTGCATTATACAGTAATGTAAATCAATATTTTAATTTTAATTTATACATTATTTTTATATATTGCATTAATGTAATATATTAATAGACTATTAATCTACATATATCATTACATTAATATAAAACATTAATTATGTATTAATATATTAATTGTCTGTAAGGCATGTCAACCTTCGATTAACAACCATCATTTTATAAAAATAGTTTGATTTGCCCAATAGTCAAGTTTAACATGAAATGGAATATTAATATATTATGACCCATGAATTACATTTGAATATGATTTAGTGTAGGATAAGTAAAATTAGTAAAATATCAACTATACAATAATGAAAGAATATTATGATAACTTGAAAGAACATTAAGATAAGTTATTTTTAGTGCAAATATAAATTTCAGTAAAAACAGTCATCACGATAAGTACTTTTCAATTTAAATATAAATTTTGGAAAAAATTGACTTGAAATGTAATAGATAATATTATCAAATCATTGGTCAAAATTTCCACGATAAGTTGTTTTTCAGTGAAAATATAAATTTTAAGAAAAAACTAAGTTGAAATGTAATAGATAATATCATCAAATCATTGGTCAAAAATTTGTTCCTAAATATAAGTTGTAAAATCTTTAATATAGGAGAAAAAACAAATTATCTTTAATATATGAGAAAAAACAAATTTATATTTTTCATATTGACATAATGCTTAAAAATTAAGTTATTCAATTGAATTATAAAAAATTATAATTAGAAATTAAGTTATAGAATTGAATTATAAAAACTAACTTATTGAGTTGAATTGTAAAAGATACAATTAATAGGACCCGTACTTTTTACATAAAAATGATTGTTACTAGTTGAGAGCAGGCATGCCTGAAATAACATTAATACATTAATACAGTAATGTATTAATACATTAATACATTTAGTAAAGAATTATTAATGTATTAATACATTAATATATTAAATATATTGAATATTTTATAAATAAAAACATAAATATTGATATTAAAACATTAATATTAAAGAATTAATACATTAAAAAGTATCTATACATTATTAAAATATTAATATATTACTAATACATTATAATAATGTATCAACTTATTATTATAAATATATTAATAAAACACTAACAAATACATTACCTAATAAATTATAATAGTATATTAACTCATACTTTAATAATATATTATTAATATCTTACCTTATTAATGTATTAATACACTATTAATAATGTATCAATGTTAAAGTAATATATTATTATAAAATAATAATATATTATACAATAATAAAGTAATATATTGATAAGGTAATACGTGAATAAAACATTTATACATTAAAAAGTATTAAAGTAATAAAAAATACATTAAATTATTATATTAAAATACTAATACATTAATAAAATATTTATACAATAATAAAGTAATACATTAATACATTAATGTATTAACTCATTATTATATTGTTAAAATATTTTATAAATAACATATTTATAGATTATTAATTAATGTATTAATAAATCACTAACAAATACATTAAGTAATAAATTATAATAGTATATTAAGTCATTATTATTGTGTTTAAATATATCATAGTTAATATATTTATATATTCTTAATTAATAAATTAATGTATTAATAAAATATTTATACATTATGAAATAATACATTACTAAAATATTAAAACATTAATAAAGTATTGTTAATTAATACATTAATAAAACATTAAAACATTAAAAAAATATTTAAATTATAATAGCATATTAATATATTGAAGTAATAAAGTACAAATATATTAATAATACATTATTACATAAATAGAAAACATTGACCATGACCATGACCATCATAATAACGATGGTTCGGAGTGATAGCCTATGCTTCACCATCACGATAGTTAACTCCAATTGAAGATGACTATGACAATGGCTATGCCTGATGTACTCTCTCTCTCTCTCTCTCTCTCTCTCTCTCTCTCTCTCTCTCTCTCTCTCTNTATATATATATATATATATATATATATATATATATATATATATATATATATATATTGTTTGTTGCATTGCGACAATCATAAATGTTTATGAAAATGGTAGATTATATTGAGAGTTGTTCATCACAATGTAACGTTGACAATGCTCGTGACATTGGGAAATGTTCATCATAATGCAATGTTAGTCACAATGCAATGGAAATGTTAATCACAATGAGATGTATGGAATCATGTTTTACTTTTTAGACAATGATTTATATTTTTCCTGGGGACATTGATAACAAAAGGGAAATGTTCGTCACATTGTAATGATGGGAAACATTCGTCACAATGTGACATTGAGAAATGGTCGTCACATTGCGACGTTGGGAAATGTTCGTCACAATGCGACATAGGAAAATGCTCATCATAATGTAATGTTAGTCACAATGCAATGGCAATGTTCATCATAATGCAATGGAAATGTTAGTCACAATGAGATGTATGGAATCATGTTTTTCTTTTTAGACAATAATTTATATTTTTTCTAAGGACATTGATAACAAAAGGGAAATGTTCGTCACATTGTGACGATGGGAAACGTTTGTCACAATGTGACTTTGGGAAATGGTCATCACATTACGACATTGGGAAATGTTCATCACAATGCGACGTAGGGAAATGTTCATCATAATGCAATGTTTGTAAACACTTGACACAGTGTAGAATCATCTTTTACTTTTGCGACGTTGAGAAAATGGTCGTTAGAATGTGGCGTCAAGAATATTTTGTCACATTGCAACATACGAAAATGTTCATCACATCGCGACATTGGGAAATGTTCGTCAGAGTGTGACGTTTGGAAATGTTAGTCACAATGAGATGTATGGAATCATGTTTTACTTTTTAGACAATGATTTATATTTTTTCTAAGGACATTGATAACAAAAGGGAAATATTCGTCACATTGTGACGATGGGAAACGTTTATCACAATGCGACATTGGGAAATGGTCGTCACATTGCGACGTTGGGAAATGTTCGACACAATGCGACGTAGGGAAATGTTCATCATAATGAAATGTTTGGAAACACTTGACACAGTGTAGAATCATTTTTTACTTTTGTGACGTTGGGAAAACAGTCGTTATAATGTGGCATCAATAATTTTTTGTCACATTGCGACGTTCGAAAAAGTTCGTCAGATGGCAAAATTGGGAAATGTTCGTCACAGTGCGACATTGGAAAATTATTAATACAATATGTTAACCTCATAAAATTATTAATATGTCGATTAGTAATTCCAACAACAACCACTTTTAAGTAAAAAGTGGTTGATATACGCTGTAATTTAGCGTATATAAAAAAGGTGGAAAATGGCGCCATTACATAACCAATAATATTAATACAATTAGTAAAGTGGTTACATAACATGGTTAATACATTATGTGGCATAGTAATGTTCCTATGTTTGTCACGTTTCAACATTATTATGTTCGTCGCATTTTAATATTACTATGTTCGTTAGGTTGCAATGTTGGGATAAGTTTTTAGTATGGTCAACAATTCAATATTACTATGTTCTTCAAGAGAAATATATTTTTTGTTTGAAGTTGGTCTTGTTGTTTACATTGAAGAGTGTGTCACATAGCCAGATTTAGAGAGAAATAAGTTTATGAGTTTGATAGTGATATTTGTGACATACAAGAAGATGATATTGAATTAAGGAGTAAAAATGCGAGAGATTAAGTTTCACTTTCATAAATTAAGAAGTAAACATTAAAATTAAGCCATATTGTGACATATTAAATGTAATAAGATGAATAACTTGAATGGATTGAGCCATATTGACAATTATTGGGTTGTCTTTCCATTTAAGAATAAACTATTTATCAAAATTTAATATCGTTTAAGAATAAATTATTTGTCAAACCGATATAGCATTAATTGTATTCAAACATTATAATTCATGGTGTTTATTGCTCCTATGATAATTTAAATGCAATGATCTTAATTGATTGTATAATAAAGATTTAAATTCACTGTTTCCTTCATAATTATATTTATTGTTTAGTCAATATTAACATTATATTTGTGTAATATTATTAAAATTAATGTCACATTGTTAACATAACATTATTAATGAAAGATCTTCAACGTATATTAACATTAATGTAACATTATTAAAATTATATTTATGTAACATTATCATTATTAAAATTACTAATGTAATATTATTATAATATTAATATGTCATTAATGTAACTTTATTAATTAAGTGGGTACTTGCATAAAATTAGTATAATTAATTATAAAACTAATGTTATATAGTTATTGAAAACATAATTATTTATATTTAAAAATACGAAAATGTTTAATTATTTTATTTTAAGTTGTCTAAAATTATTAAATCTACAAAACTTAATTTTTTTTTTTTAAACATAAATTTTTAAAGTTTAAAATATTAATTATTGAATTTTATTTATTTATTTTAGAACTTTAATAAATTATACTTTATAAATTTATTGAACCTTATTAATTATTTTCTTGAAAAAATAGTAAAACCTATTATTACTATTTTATTTTATATTTGTTTATTACTTTGGATAAATAGTAAAACCTAGGATTACTATATTTTTCTATATTTATTGATTACTTTGGATAAATAGTAAATCCACTAAGGTTACAAAAAAGAAAAACAACCATGAAAGGCTGTGTGTGAGTTCTTCTCTATGAGGATGATTACAAAAATTGGGGTGTTCGTATATCCCCTTTACTCACAAAAAATATTGTGTGGAGAATTTCCTACATATATTCTACAGAATGGGCCACTTAAATACACTATACGACAAAAGATAGATCTGTTTGATAGCAAGAATGATTAGTTTAGACATTTTTCTCTGCTTTAGGTTGCTGCTCATTTCTCCAGAAGTGAGAGAGGGGCACATTCAAATCTGGTACATGATTAATCGAATTAGATTGGACATTCCTCGAATATTCTTGTTGAGCTTCTGTATTGCTTGTTGGGGGCTGCGTGTCATCAAGTTGGTCCATCTTGAGCTAAAGGGTGTCGATCTGCACCTGATTGGTAGCAATTTGACTTCTATGCTCCTCGCTTTCGTCCTGTAGTTTATTGATCAGAAAATGGTGTTGGGAAAGAGTTTCCATCTCAAAATTCTTGTTAGCACTTAGCGCTCCCAATTTCTCTCGAAGGCTACTGCATCCTCCACATTCAGATTCCCAATTGTCTTCTGGCCAGGTGTCCAAGTCTTCCTGCACTGTATTCTCCTGTTGCATTTCACTGTCACTAGAGGAGAGAACAGAATTGTCTGGTTCTTGTGGGTTCTGCATAGGGCCCAGGTGGAAAGGAAAGTGCGAGGGGGGACAACTAAGATACTACGCAACAGGGAGTGGAAGGGGGGGCAGGAGTAAGGCAGGATGAAGGCTCCAATATTTGTAATTGAGCAGTTCACAACACTGAACAACCCAAGGAGCTCTTTGAGGAAATAGGTAATGACTACAAGGTGGCGAGGAGGCCGCAATAATAACTAGGGGGGTCTAGAGAAGCAAGCAAGCGGAGTGGAATTCCCATGAGGGCCACACATGGAGAAAGGATGACTGCAAGTTTGCTGAGGAGGGGGATGATGAACGAACCCATGAGTTTGTGGGAAGAGTCCTATACATAGTACCAAGCGTCGCCATGGAGGGGCAGCTAACATCAGGGGAGATGAATCGATGAGGGAGATGAGAGGCTTAGCCATCATGTCCACACAAGTGACCCGGGTACACCAGATTTCCCATGCGAGGAGGATATTTCACACTACTTGGAGAAGAGATCATCTTGTATGTGCGAGGTAGAGAGTTCGTGTATGGGACATGCCAACTAGTGCAACGACAGGTTGTCACATGGATGACTGAAAGTGTCCACCCAACCATGTCGTGACTTTCCTTACGGTTACGCGGTGGACCTCGACTGAGGAGGTTGAGGATGCTTCCTTTTTTCCACACTTGGGTGGATTTGTCATTGTTCTTATCCATGTGATCGTGAGGGATGCTTAAGCCCCATGGTGGGGAACTCCTTTTGTTGTCCAAAATTCACTCTTGGAGGTTCATTAATATAGGGTGGTTGGGGTTAAAACTCTGTCAATGTTGAGAGTGTTGGGATTTGTCCCGATGGCTGCATTAGCCATCTTGTTTGCTTCACTATTATTGCCTTGAAGAATGTGAAAGAAGGTAGTCTTGATTTATTTGGAGTCTACCCTCGTTTTGTCCAAGATTTGTTTTAAGATGGGATCTTTGGGGTTTGTTCCCTTGACCATCAGTCTTATTATGGTGTGAGAGTCACTGAGGAAAACAAGCTTTCTTATTCCCTTGGAATGCGCTAGTTGAATTCCCTTGAGAAGAGCGTATGCCTCAGCTTTGTTGTTGGTATTTGTCCCTAGATTCTAGTGGTACCTAGACTATGTTTTGCCCCTGGGATCATAAAGGATCCCCCTGCGCCTACCTCCCCTACTATATTTATTCATTGTCATTAACTTTTTATTGCTATATTATTCTATTTTTATTTATTATTTTATTGGTAATTTTTTATATTTATTCATTACTATTAATGGGTTAAACCCATTAATAGTATATCATCACATTATAAAATTAATACATTAATAATATAACATTATTTGTTTACATTAATATTACATTAGTTTTAAACATTAATAATATATTACATTTAAACATTAACAATATTACTTTACTTTTAAGATTACTTTTGAAGATTAAAATTATTAATATATGATGATTAAATATTAATGTTAATAAATGATCAAGATTAGTATTTAGTAATATTACTTACTTTTTAGATTATTAATAATATTATTTTGAAGATTAAGATTATTAATATATGATGATTAAATATTAATGTTAATAAATGGTATAAGTTAGTATTTAGGGTTAGGGTTAGGTTTTAGTTTAGGAATCAAATTTATAAGAGAAAAAGTGTAACTAATAATGTAAAAATAAACCATACAAACAATGCATAAAGTAGTTGATATTATTGATAATAACTCAAAAAGAATAACTCAACTTTGCATGCATTTTATTTAATTATTATGGTGCAATTCTTAGCCCTTACCCCCTACTCTAACTTATTTCAATTATTTCTTTCTTTCTAATATAGTTATTAATAATAATGTACATGTACAAAGAAATACAATGCTTACACATAAATTACATATCATTTGAATTTTATAAATAAATATATATTGTGTGCTAATTAATAATGAAAATAAGGTGAAAAGAATATAAATTAATACATAATTAAAATGATTATATTAAAATTAGGATTTGAAAGTAATTAATATATAATTAAAATAATTAAAATTATATTAGTAAATTTTGAAAATAATTAATACGTGATTAAAATGATTATATTAAAATTAAGATTTGAAAAAAAATAATATATAATTAAAATAATTAAGATTATATTAGATTTAAGATTTGTATCAATTTAATGAACAAATTTTATAATGCTAAATTAAATGGCCCAATTAAGAACAAATTTTATAATACTATTTTCACATCATAAGTTCATAATTCCAGGCATGAAACATGAAACATAATCGCAGGCATGAACTAGAAATAATATGCGGTAGACCACCCATAGATCTAAAGCTCGCTGAGGAGGACGTAAACATCATTCGATGGGTAAGAAATCTTATCATCAATCATCCAAAATATAAATATTTAACAGCGGTGACAGTAGAATGTTTCGTTGTGCATGTTAGCTATACAGTAACAATAATTATGGCGATATTTACAGGCAACACCGTATATACTAGAAATGGATGAAAGTGTGGGCAAAATAAGAGAAATCGTAGACAAGAGGTTGGACGGAAGTTGGGACATGGAATCCATGATCGGCGTTGCCAAAGTAGCCATGAGATGTGTTCAGGTGGAACTCTCTTCTAGACCGAGCATGAGTGAGGTAGTGGCAGAGCTGAAAGAGGCTATCAAACACGAGGATATAGCTTCTACTTCAATTTCAGAGATCGACATAGAAAGTGAGGATTTGTTGGCCGGCGGAGTGGATTCGAGTAAACTCAAAGGATTGGAGTCGAGTGATAATAGCTCCAACATTTCACTAGTAATAAGTATATAATAGATGGTTTAATATTTAATGTACATGGAATGCTGTGTTGATTTCTCCAATATAAGCTAGCACGCATCTATCTCTGATAAAATACAATACGAATACATAAATTCTCACAAAGTAATATGATACTCATAGAAAAATATAATGTGTATAAAATACAGATATGAGAACATAAAATGTCTTGTGCTGTGAATATACAGATTTCAATAAAAAAAAATCCCACAATGTAATGTGATACTCGTAACAAAATATAATGCGTATAAAATACAGAATCATGTAATATTCACAACAAAATATAACCCAGTGTTCCTGGTTGTGAACGTTGTCATTGTACCCTTTATATTAAAGGGCCGAACACATTTAAAAAGTGGCAGGATCTATTATTAAATATGCATTAAAAGTAAAATCACATCGCACATCAATTTCAGAGAAAATACATATCAACCTACCTCAATCTGTTTGCAGTTTTTGTTACCTTTTTTCTCCTTTACTGATGCAGAATAGTTTTGTAGTAGAAATCAACTTATTTGAATGCATATAAATCTGAAGATAGAATAAAAAGGAATTAGTTATTTGAATGCATATAAATTTGAAGGTGCATCTGGAATTTAGTTAGTAAATGTAAATGCAGTAAGCATATGAAACCGTCCATTGATAAAAAAAAAAAAAAAATTAAATTTAAAAAAAATACGGTCATCCACTCCTCTCTTAGTTCTCCTGTCATATTGTGTCCGTTATGAAACGCGTGGATACACAAATGTATCATGGTAACAACACACGGGCTTAGAATTTATGAAACTGTAATCTTGGTAATCCACTCCTCTTATGAAACTGTAATCTCGGTAATCCACTCCTCTCCCTTGCATATTGAAAGGGTTATGAAACGTTGGTAAAACTGAAATGGTTGCTCTCCACGCGACATGCTGAAGTTTAAAAAAGTAATGTAAATGTAATTACTGTTAACAAGATATGTGGATACATAAATGCAAATCTGAAATGGTTGCTCTCCAAAAGGCGGATATTCCTGAGAGTTCATTGGTAAAATTGAAATGGTTGCTCTCCACTTCTTCTACAGGTTATGTTAAAGTTTGATATAATAACACACAACATCATCACTGTAAAATATAAAGAAGTAATGTAATTGTAATTCCTATTAATAACATATGGCGGATACATGTTTCTTGAAACCTTTCATTGGTAAAACTGAAATGGGTGCTCTCCTAAGTTTGATGTAATTATATTAGCACAGCCACTAAGTCGGGTTGAGAACGTCGAAAGGTATCAGCTTAGGCTGGTAATCCGTCTGTGGTAATATGAAACATTTTGCTGTACTGTTTAATCCTACTTAATCATTTAAATGTGGCAATTATATATCCTTACAGTAATTTTTTAATGTGATTAGGTAAATGTTAAAAAGTAAACATGTTAATGGATGCCTTGATAAATGCAAGAAAGTTATGAACAATAAATCTGACCCATTGATTTTGGAGGACGACTAAGAATATGCCAACATCTTCAATGCATAGCCATCAGATTAGGGTTTAAGGTTAAATAAGGTTAAAAGATCATTAATTGTGCCCATTGTCAATAGGTGTACACCTTTCGGCTTAACTAAATGTAAAAAAATAATGTAAATGTAAATGTTAAAACTAAAGTAATTTTTTCTGAATTTGTTAAGTTATGATTAGTGACAATTGATAAATTGACCTAGTAATTTCTTAATCATGTTTTGTAAAAGTGAAAAAATAAACATGATAAATAGATGAATTGATAAATACAAGCAAATTAATTAGGCAAATCTCATTCATCCATTTAAATGTAAGACTAAGAATATGCCAGCATCTTGACATTAAAAAAATAGATAGATTATTAATGTTTTAATACATTATTAATACTTTGATGTATTGATACATTATTGATATATTAATACATTATTAATGTTATAATATATTATTAATATTTTAATACTCAATTAATGTATGAATAATATTTCACTTATCAATACTTTAATGTTATAATGCAATATTTTAATGTCAGTTTCATCTAGTATATTGAAAATGTGTTTTATTTTATTACTGTATATTGTATTTTTGGAGAATTTATTAATATATGGAGAATTTATTAATATATGAATATTTTATTATTGTATTAATTGTATTCAATTACTTTATGAATGTATCAATTAATTAACCAATATTTTAAAGCACTAATGTAACGATGTATTATTGATATATTTTTAATTTATTATTTTAATATTTATTTTATTAATAATTTAATAATGTATTAATTAATTAGTCAATATTGTAAAGGAATAATGCAATTATGTATTATTAGTGTATTAATATTTTATTAATGTATTTTTAATTTATTATTTTAATATTTATTTTATTAATGTATTAATAGTTTAATGTAAGAATGTAATAATTCAGTATTTTAATTTATATAATAATAATATTTTAATGTTTTTTTACTTTATTAATGTATTAATGTGTTTTTACTTTACTAATGCATTTATTGATTAATACAATACATTATTAAGCTATTAATCAATGAATACAATACATTATTAAGCTATTTATTAATTAACATGTTGCATTAATACATTAATGTATTAATACTTTAATTTATACATTACATTATTCTATTAATTAATACATTAATACATTTATTTAATAAAACATTAATGTATGTACTCATTATTTATGTATTATTACTTTATCAATGTATTTTTACATTAATAATGTATAATTATTTTAGTAATGTATTTATATTTTATTAATGTATTAATAATATATGAAAATGCATGTTTTACTTTATTAATTAATATTTTGTATTATTAATTTAATGGTGTATTTATTTTATTATTTAATGTATTATTTTATTTATGATTACTGCATTTTTTTAATTTATTATTACAATATTTAATTAATATATTAATATTTATTAGTATACTTTACATTAATGTAATAATTAGTTTATACATTAATTGTTTATTAATATATCAATGGTCTTCCCTAAGCATGATCAACTTAAACTAGCAACAACCATATTTAAATATTAGTAATGTATTAATGTATTGATTAATTAATAAATTATATTATTAATGTATTAATAATTTAATATGTTACATTATGCATAATGCATTAATACTTTAATTTATACATTGCAGTAATGCAATATTGTATTGTTAATCTATTAATAATTTAATAATATTTTAGAACAAATAAGATGATGAAAGGTGAAAAACATGGAGGCGAACCTGGTGATGAAAGGTGATCCTGACCCGATACTGCACAAGGCTAGACCATTGAAAACGCTGCGCCTCGATCTATGATATCCCACCTTATCGTTACATGGACCCAGTATTTTTCTTCTCCTGATTTTTCCTGACCCGCCTTACTTTCTGTCGGCCACAACCCGCCCCTTGTCTTCTGTTTTTGACTGGGATTGGTAACTCATGATTCCCTACCTACTGACGTTTTCTGTTTCCTCTAGCTTCCACTGACTTGGTCCTCTCCCACAGTACCTTTCAGGGGGGAGTTGGTGGTCCCCCAGTTGATTACATATGGCTTCCCCGTCCGGTTTTCCCTCGTTATCTACAAACGAACTCTTTTGGAGCCAGGAGGGTTTATTGGACCATATAGACTCTCTGATAAACAGTTCACAGTCTCTTCCCTCCAAAAAAATTTCAAACTTAGTCACCTCTGCTCCGGAGCTCTCTGCCAGCATTAGAGCTCTCCCACCGAGCTTTCCATCAATCTCACCACTGATTACTAACAGGCCTCTCCCAATTTCTCACAGTCCTACCTTTCCTAAGACCCATACTGCTCATCCTTCACCCAACCGAGTTGCCCCCACGGGTCGAAAGGTTTGGAAAGCAAACAAAAAAACTAGGCGCCTGGTGCTGGGAGATGGAGTTGGACTTGAAAATCTTGTTAAAATGTCCACCTATTCTCTGGTTGGCCGAGTTTCTTATAAAATCCTGAGCTCTCCTCCCTTGGAGGAATGGATTAAGATCAACTGGTCTCCGCTTCTTGGATACTGTCCTGAAGTCCTTTTTCTCAAAAAAGGATGGCTCTGCTTCTCCTGTAAATCGCCAGATGATGCCTCGAGGCTCCTCTCTTCCTTCTGGATCTATGGAGGTAGTAGTTTGATTCTCAAACGATGGCGCCTGGCTTTCAACCCAGACACCGATTACTTCCAACATAGACACTTATGGGTGCTGCTCCCGGGTCTCCCCCTTCATTTCTGGAATGAGGAAGCCTTCAGAGCGATTGGAAACTCCTTGGGGAAGCTAATTTCTCACGACTCCCCCTCTCTTTCGGGATCTACAAGACTCTTGGGTAGGCTGCTGGTCGAGATCGACATTTCTACTGGTCTGCCGGAAACACTCGAGATTGAATAGCGAGGGAGGAAGATCCTACAGCCGTTGGACTACCTCGAAATTCCTTTTAGATGCAACAGATGCCGAGAGACAGGTCACCTCCGCCGTTCGTGTCCTGGTAAGACTATCTACACCTCTCAGGATGATTTAGAAGATTTGTTTCTTAACCCGCCTTCCTACCAGTCTACTGACCCTTCCCTTGATTTCTTAGAAGTTCCCTCAGACCCGTGCAAGTTTCCCCCTCCTGATCAGTCGATACCCTTGACCAAGTTAGCTCTCCTCTGCCCCTCTCTTTTCAACACTCTCACGGAGCCTGAAAAGCAAAGAGTCATTGATTTTGCCTGGCTTGTCCCTTCTACTCATCCCGAACCCCTCACCTCCGTAGCTGAACAGCCCCAACCCTCTCTCCCGGCATCTCCCACTGACGGTCTACTTTCCCCCTCTTTGAATGCTTCCCCTCCTCGATCCACATCTTTAGCCCCTTCGCCGTCTCCTCAGGACGGAGCCTCCCCCTCCCCTGTAGCACTTGCAGACCTTCTGCTACTCCCTGGTTACAATCAACCAGTAGAAGATGATACTCCTCTCTTGGAGACGCTAACTACCCCTCCTACTGCCCTCTTTACCCCTGACAATGCCACAGTGATACCTCTATTTCGAGGCAAAGAGATCATAGATCCTTCTACTGAAGAGGGACAGTCATCAATCTCACAATCGGTTTCACAAACTAAATCTTTTGCTTGGTTGAGAGGTCTGGGGACTGAGCTCTCTCCACTACAAATGAGGAGCGCCAGGAAAAAAAAGGATGGTTCTGTTACTCAACATTCAGTCTCGGGAGAGAAAACACTAGATGGAAAGGCCCTTAGAGAAATGAAGGCCATTGCAAGCTCTAAGTAATGAAATTGCTCTCATTGAATATACGAGGGATCTAGGGCACCCTCAAGGCTGCTTCCTTCAGAGGTCTTCTGGAACACACCAAGTCGGATGTCATTTTTCTTCAAGAAACTCTTTCTGTCGATCATTCTGCAAGAGATTTCCCTACCGTTACCATCCCCTTTGGGTCACAGTCGCCCTAAGTTCCACCGGTAACTCATGAGGCATGTTGGTGGCATGGGATCGAGCATTCTATGATTTTTGTACCTTCTTAACCTGTGGAGGCATTTTATGCATTGGTAGAAGTCTTGAAACCAACCAGGAGTTGGCTCTTATAAATGTTTACGGCCCTTGCCTCGACCGACCACCTTTTTGGACTCAGCTAGCGTACAGTGGCATCCTTGCCCTCCCGAATCTAATCCTGGGAGGTGACCTCAATATTACCCTCTCAGCAGATGAGCACTGGGGGTCTACTTCATCAATAGGATATGGCTGTAATCTTTACAGAGACCTCTTCAATTCATTTAACCTGGTTGATGTCCTTCCTATCAATCTAGTCCCCACCTGGCAAAATGGGAGAAGTGGCTCGGAAGCTATTGCAAAAAGGCTCGACCGCTTTCTTATTTCCGATACTTTTTACACTAATTCCATCTCCCCCTCCTCTGGAGTCATTCTCCCCTTCTTCTCCGATCACGTGCCCATAACACTCACCATGAACCCAATCGACCGACTTAAGCCTTTCCCTTTTAAATATAATCAACACTGGGCCGATTCCTCTGATTACACTGCACTGGTACATTCAGTTTGGATTGATCAGCGATTCCTGAGGGAACAAAGTCCACAGTTGCGACTTGTTTGGAAATTGTCTGTTCTAAAAACGCTCACCAAAAGATGGACAAAGCATAAACAGGATACCGAGGGTCGCGCCTTGATACAAATGGAGCATGAGATCACCGATCTAATCACAAAATCTTCCAATGTAGCACTCAATTTGGAGGATGAGGCAACCCTTAAAGATCTTGAGGAGAAAAGAAAAGTGTTTCTACTTGACGAGGAAAAGAGATGGTGCCTCAGAAGTCGGGTGACTTGGCTTAAATGGGGCAACTCAAACACTAGATTCTTACATAAAATAGCAAATTTCAACAGAAACAAAAAACACATTTGGTCTAGTAAACAGGAAAATGATGATATCATACGTGGACAGGAGGCCCTTAAATCGGCAGCGGCCACACATTTTGAATTACTCTACAAATCCAACAGCGAGCAGCACTTGCCGGATAAAGTGTCTACGGCGAGTCTTTATACTAATATGTTATCTGCAGATGAAGCTGATGATTTATACAAGCCAGTCACCCTGTCGGAGCTCAAAACTACGCTTTCTCTCCTCAAAAAAGAGAAAAGTCTGGGCCCTGATGGCTGGACGTCAGAATTTTTCTCCTATTTTTTTGACCTGGTCGGACCAGATCTTCTTCTGATGGCGGAGGATGAACATTTAAAAGGTAAAATATATAGCAGCCTCAATTCTACTTTTCTGGTGTTAATTCCTAAGACAGACCAACCTTCTTCCTTCAATGATTACAGACTGATCTCCTTATGTAACTTAGCTTACAAGCTCATTGCAAAAGTCATCTCCACAGGGGTCAAGCCGGTATTGGAAAGGAGTCTCTCGTCCGAACAGCTCGGTTTTCTTAAGGGAAGGAGGATCCATGATGCCATAGGTGTGGCACATGAGAGCATCCACAACATCTATCAGAAAAAACAAAAGGCGTTAATCATGAAAATTGATCTCAAAAAGGCCTTTGACAATGTGGACTGGGATTATCTTAGAATCATTCTCATCTTGGTTGGCTTTGGGATTAACTTGACGGACTGGATAATGTCCTGTGTTACCAGTACAAACCTTTCAGTTCTGATCAACGGGGAGGCTTCCAGATTTTTCAAAAGCGAAAAGGGGCTCCGCCAAGGATGCCCACTTTCCCCTTACCTTTTTATTCTAGTTTTAGAAGGTCTGAGTCGACTACTTAAAAAAAATGTGGTCGAGCACCATATTTCAGGCATACAGGTTTCAAACCACTACATGATAGTCCATCTTATGTTCATGGATGATATTCTTATTTTTTCAACAGCAGATGAATCGGAATGGACTGTTCTTCGGGATATTTTTCAGATTTTCAGCAAGGCTTCGGGGCTGACCATCAACCCTTCTAAGTCCTCGGTCCACCATTGGGGCTTGTCGGCAGCAGATCTCATAGTCCTAAAAGGTGTTTTCCCCTTCTCCTTCTTTGACTTATCCTTAGGCTTCAGATACTTGGGGTATCACCTAAAGCGGGGAGCCTCCAAGGCTTCTGATTGGACCTGGCTGGTGTCATCTTTTGATCAGAGAATTGGTTTTTGGTGTAACAAATGGTTGTCCCTGGGGGGACGTCTCATCCTGGTTAAGTCGGTTCTTCAAAGCCTGGTTGTTTATTGGATGCTTCTGGAGAGGATCCCTGCAAAAATCATTTCCTTCTCCGCAGATTTTCTTTCAACTTTCTTTGGAACGATCATGTGGGGAATAGGAGATTCCATCTATGCAGCTGGTAGCTTCTCTCTAGGCCAAAAAGGGAGGGAGGATGGGGACTTAAGAATCTCTACATTTTCAACAAGGCGTTATTGGCTTGCTCCTTTTGGAGAGCGATTTCCAACGATAACATTTGGCACCGGATTATAAAAGACAAATACTTTGGTGACCAACCTCTCTCCACTTGGCTTCGGAAGTCTCAACTAATATAGAGCTGGGCTTCTCCCTTCTGGAAGGGGCTGGTTTCCTCCTCACAGGTGATCTTACACTGGCTCCGTTGGAGCCTGGGATCGGGACAGGATATTAAGTTGGGTAAAGACAAGCTCATAGGCTTAGATGATCTCTCGTTATTGTGCTTACAGCTCAGGTCTCATCTGAGGTCTCACAATATTACTTCCCTTGCACATTTAAAGAAAGAGACCTGTGCCTTTCCCCTCCCTGATCATTGGATGCACAGTAGTGATTTCGCCCTGGGTGGATCCATAGCCTTGGAGCTTGACCGTTTCACAGCTGCCTTAAAGTGCACGGGCCTCTCCCTCATAGATGCACATGATTCCCTCACATGGAATGGGGGTGATGGATCGGGGCTTGTAGAAGCCAAGAATGTATATACTGTGCTCAGACCGGATAGGGTGATTGAGGCGCAGCCTTTGTGGCTCCGTCGTATTTGGACATGGCAGCTTCCCTTAAAAATCAAGTTATTTTTTTGGCTCGGTGTAAATGATAAACTCCTCACCTGGGAGAATCTCCATAGAAGAGGATGGCATGGACCTGGGATCTGTGTCCTTTGCAGAAGAGACTCGGAAAACATACACCACCTATTCATTCACTGTTCTTTTACACAACAGATCTGGAATCATATCCTGCAACACTTCTCTCTTCCTTTCCTCTGGTCCGGGGCCACATTTACTGCATGTTTTCACTCCTGGCTTACTGTCCAAGCTGCGCCTCCTACCTTGGCTGTTCTAGTTAGCTGGCACATTTGGCTAGAGCGCAACAAGGTGCTCTTTGAGGATGTTTCCCCTTCTTCTCGGGCTGTCTGCCATAAAAGACAAGTCACATTTCACTGGCAGCAGTCTACAGACTTGACACATATCCACAAAGGGGTGGATTATATCTTACCGGCAGGCTACTCTGTAGCTTTTTTCGATGGAGTGACACAGTCGATGGGATTATGTTGCGGTGTTGGTGGCACTTTCAAATCTCACCGGGAGAGGACTACAAAGTGGTCACTTTGTTGTGGTCGGGGTTCGAACACCAAAGCTGAGCTACTTGGCTTATGGACAACACTTGTGCTGGCCTCCTTTTGGTCCCTAGATCACCTTCAGGTCATAGGTGATTCTAAAGTAATCATTACCAGGATTAATGGATCGTGCAATCTCCATTCCATACACGTCGAGGGATGGAAACTAAAAATTCAACTACTAGCTCGTTCCTTCACCGACATCTCCTTCCGACATCTCCCCAGATCCTACAACTCTGAAGCGGATGCACTATCTAAGAGTGCTCTCAGTCAAGTGGTGGGCAGACTGTCCATCTACCACTGTGACAGAGGTTTGGAGAGCCAAAATTTCTTCTACAATCTCTTTGAATTTTAATACTAGATTGTTGCAACAGAGTCACTCTGAGTGCACTGATTCCACTTGGCTCCTTTCCGATTGTTGGGGCTCTGGTGCCAGTTTTTGTGTTTTGTGTGTGGAGTTTTTTCCTCTCGGGATTTTTATGCACCTTTTCTACAACAGAGTCACTCTGTGAGCGCCGAGTTCCACTTGTCTCCTTTCTGATTGTTGGGCTATGGTGCCAGATTTTGTGTGTTGTGTGTGGAGCTTTTTCCTCTCCGGCTTTTGCATACACCTGTGTACCTATCTGCTCATCAGATTTTCGCATTTGGAGGCGTTGGGAGACATTGATCGTGTTCTCTGCATCCATCGAGGCTCTTTACAGGAGGCTGGTGTATTGGAGGATGGTGACATGGCCGAGGTTCATTGCTTTTCTTTTCACTGGGCGCCTGTCTGCTAAGAACAAGCCTCAAGCTATATACAGTTTTTTCCCTGCATTTTGGTAGTTAGTTTTATCCTGGCTGCCTTGTCACAGGCCATATGTTCGCCCGGTATTTTGTTTTGCAAGTTATTTTCATGGACAGTTCTGTTGTGGCTTTGATATTTCGGTTTTGTTCGGTTTCAGAGAAAATATAAATGATTTTATACCTATATAAAATTGAGAAATTTCTATTGGGAAAAAAATATCAATGTATTACTGATGATGATGATGATTAACGTCCACTAAGCCCTAATTGGTCTATCTGACCTTAAGAGGGTAAGTGATACTTGTGATTCTTTAGAATTTTGTTTCTGTGCTAGAAAAGAATTAAGAGAAGCTTTCCAAGATTGCCATACTTTTGTTGAGTTAAGAGGTTAGGAAGGTTGGTAGTGTGATCAATATTTTGAAAATGAGATCTAATATGGGTATAGGCTCGACAATCTAAGAGAAAGTTCTTTTCATCTTCAACCTTCTTAGTGTCACAAAGGTGACACACTCTTTCATCCCATGGCATTTTAGGAATTGACCAACGCATAGTTTCACTATGGAGCTCATGAGAATTTGTTCTTATCTTAGAAATGCTTATTTTTTTCTTTACACTTGCAAAACAGATAGATAATTTTGATCTTCTAGATTAGGGTTGATTACATCTTTATAATACCTAAATTTTCCTTTTTCCTCTAACTCTTTATCACACCACATTTGTTTCCTTAAATTTTAATTTGACATTTTTTTTAATAGCATCTTTATTCTACAAAATGGTTTCTTCCATGATTCCCCAATAGTTTAGCCAAGACCGGGCATCCTTAGGCCATCCTTGCTTGAGTCTATGGTGGTTATGACTTGATTTTGAAGAAATTTTAGGTAGCCTCTTGTCTTCCATGTTGTTTAACTTGTTCTTATACATTAGTTATCTAGTCATAGCCATGCTCTCAATGGGGGAGAGGCTTGTTTCTACGAGGATGATGGGATAGGGCATATTTGCTTTAATTTTGAGATTATGGGTTATAAAACTATTTTTGTATTTGTTCTATCTTTCTCCAGGATTCACGAGAGATACTACAGCCCCAGACTTCACATCCATAAAGAATAACAAGTGTAACAAGAGTCTCAAAGAGAAGTTTCATRTTATCCCAACTCCAAAGATCAACTGATTTACAATTGTTTTTAAGCCCATAATAAGCTTTCCATTCCCCAATAATTCTTTTCTCAATGCTATAATTCCGATTAATCTTGTGGTGAATATCAATTCCAAGATATTTGTATGAAGTCACTTCCTCCAAGTTGTTGTTGTCATATACAAAGGTATCATAAGGGATCTTATTGGATTTAATAATCATGACCTTAGTCTTATCAGTATTAACGGTCATACCCATATTGGAGCAAAAATCCTTGAAGATTCTTAGTTGGTTTTCAAGATCATGGGGACTACTTTCATAATGTATTACTTTATTAGTGTATTAATATTTTATCAATGTATTAATTAAAAATGTATTGATGTATAAATTAATTAATACATTACATTATTAATGTATCAATCATTTAATACTATACTTTATACACTAATTTAAATTAATAATTTAATTTATAGATTACATCAATATATCATTACATTATTAATGTAATAATATTTCAATATGTTACATTATACTATTAGTACTTTAATTTATACATTAAAATAGTGTAATAATGTATTACTAAATACATTAAAGTTAATCCGCTGCTACTTTATTTAATTTATACATTACAATAATATAATACTGTATTATTAAATACATTAATGTCAATGTAATACTACTTTATTAATATATTATTAATGTATTACTTTATTAGTGTATCAATATTGTATTAATTTATTAATACTTTTTTTTTTGTAAATAAGAAGTATATGTATATTAAGAGCCTTCTAAAGCTGAAGCAGAGTAGCAAAATACAAAGATATCTAGGCTGCAGTTACCGGACTGCCCCAACAAAGGGGAAACCAGTCCAGCCAGCCCAACCAGCCCATGAGTCAAACAAGTCATAAGTTAAGCTAGTAAAAAAGACAGTATTCAAACTGTTTATCATCTAAGACTTAGTCCCTGACAGGACTTGACAAACACCAAAGACTTAGACACCTGGCAGATAGCCTCACCACATGGCATGGAGGTCCCCTGGCCAAGGCTCTTCCTCAACATATGTCGTCTGGTCTACCCATTGCCTTCCCCCTTCCTCGTCGCACGCAACTCCCTCGGCATTGCCCTCTCGCTCATCCTTCTCCTATCCCATTTCTGCTGGGCGCTACGCCTTGTTCTGACCTTCACCTGTAGCAGCCGCGAGTTCCTCCATTGGAGTTGTTTCGACCAGGTCCGAGGAAAGAGCCTCATGCATGGAGGAGAGAATTTGAAGAAAGCTCACCACCTTTGCGTTCGTAGCCTGTAGGCGAAAATGAAGATCCACCACCCCCTTCCTGAGTTCAAAGACCAGGTCGTGTACTACAGTCAAGCGGTCTCTAAATTGCACCCTATCAAAAGAGTCAGTGAAATGGTGTCCTACCCTCTTAAGTGCACCATGAAGAGAAGGGTCACAGTCCAAGTTGCCCAGAGGGTCAAGGATTGGGATGGGTGTAGAGGGATTCACCAGGGGTCTTGAGAGTGCCGCAAGAGTGAATTTGGAGATCGAGGGATTATGGCCAGGGAATTGAACTGCGGAACTTGCGAGGAAGCAGGGATAGACTCAGACTGAAGGCGGGGGGGAGAACAAATGGAGGGCGAGTCAGGAGGCATGACCGAGGGCCGACGAGACTTCTAGGGAGAGCCCCACCTCGGTCTTCTCCTTGGTCGAGTCATAGGATGCACAGTGCGACTAGAAGAAGAGACTAAGGGCACCTAGTGAAGGAGAATGGCAGGGACGATCTCGACCTAGAGGAAACGAGCAGAGTCAAGCCTGTGTTGTGAAGGGATGAGCCCTGCGGGCAACAAGCGAAGACAGATGACAAACATTGTGAGCCAAACCATTCAAATTCACGAAGAAGGGGAGAGGGATGCGTAAATGCTCCCTCGTATCGCCATAATGGTCATTTAAACTCTGGGGAGGGTGGCGGGCTGTGGCACAATCCCATCACGTGGCTCCATGCCGCGGTGGCTGGTGCCTGCTCCCATCTCTTGCCATGATGACCGCACTAACACCCCATCCAGGGAAATTTATTAATACTTTAGTAATGTATTTATTAAAACATTTTTTGTATTACTAATGTATTATTTTATTACTATATTTTTCCTTTAACAATGTATTAATTAATAATATATTAATGTATTAATTAATTAATACATTGCAAAGTTAATCTATCAATAGATTAATACTTTGCATTACACGGTAATGTAAATCAATATTTTAATTTTAATTTATACATTACTTTTATATATTGCATTAATGTAATATATTAATAGACCATTAATCTACATACATCATTACATTAATACAAAACATTAATTATATATTAATATATTAATTGTTTGCTCCAAGGCATGTCAACCTTTAACTAGCAACAACCATTTTATAAAAGTAGTTTGATTTGCCCAATAATCAAGTTTAACCTGAAATGGAATATTAGTATATTATGACCCATGAATTACATTTAAATATGGTTTAGTGTAGTATAAGTAAAATTAATAAAATATCAACTATACAATAATGAAAGAATATTATGATAACTTGAAAGAACATTAAGATAAGTTACTTTTTAGTGCAAATATAAATTTTAGGAAAAAATGTCATCACGATAAGTACTTTTCAATTTAAATATAAATTTTGGAAAAAACAGACTTGAAATGTAATAGGTAATATTATCAAATCATTGGTCAAAATTTCTCGGATAAGTTGTTTTTCAGTGAAAATATAAATTTTAAGAAAAACTAAGTTGAAATGTAATAGATAATATCATCAAATCATTGGTAAAAAATTTGTTCCTAATTCCTAAATATAAGTTGTAAAATCTTTAATATATGAGAAAAAAAAATTTATATTTTTCATATTGATATAATGCTTAAAAATTAATTTATTCAATTGAATTATAAAAATTTATAATTAGAAATTAAGTAATTGAATTATAAAAATTTATAATTAGAAATTAAATTATTGAATTGAATTATAAAAACTAGGTTATTGAGTTGAATTGTAAAAAATACAAATTACAATAGATTTATAAGGTTCATATGGAATGTTGGAAGTACATTTGGATTTAGATGGTACACTTATGGATAATATAAAATAATATGAGTTATATACATTTTCATCCAATCATTTATATAAAGATAATATAGAAGTCTCAAAATCCATAAGTGTTTTTTAATAATTTTACAAAATATTTCATAACTTTTTGATAAGTATGATATTTGTATGGTATTTTAAAGAATTTAAGTTATTTATGATTTATGATCATTTATATGTTTTGTTTAATTATAGGATTTGATTATGAATAATATATAACAAAATTAGATATTGTATATGAATTAAATATGGATAATGCAACAATATTTTTATGAAATAATTTGTGTTAAATTTAATGTAATTTATGTAATTGAGTATTTTTTATTAAAAATAAATAAACTATTTTGAATTAATGTTAAAATTTTAAATTATATGGTAATATCACTATGCGATTATGCATTGTTTGGTTCTTGCGGTGATAAACTAACCCTAAATGAGTAGACATTTTAAGGCTGATTTTGTGGTTTTGTCTACAATAACATTAATGTTTAAAAAATGTTGCAATTTTAAGTGGCCCTCCACAACCCACCGAAAAATAGGGGGTGTGTATTATTGGTAACACTATTTTTTGATTTAGGGGTTGACTTAAAAATAATTTTTGCAATTGTACTAGTTGTTAAGGCCATTGTTTAAAAAATGTTACAATTTTAAGCTCCCCAAGAAAAGGGTGCTATTGGTAACACCACATTCGATTTGGGGATTGAATAATGTTTTGGTTGCAATGGTACTAGTTGCTAAGACCATGGTTTTAAAAAATTTATAATTTCAACTTTGAAAAAAAAAGTGTTCTCTTGATAGCACCAATTTTCAATTTAGGGTTTGATTTTAAGGTTTTTGTTAGCAACAATATGGGTTTCTAAGGCCATAGTTGAAAATGTTGTAATTTTAACCTCGAAAAAAAAGGTTCTAGCAATAGCACCACTTTTTATTCAATGGTTGTTTTTTGTGGTTTTGACACCAAAATATGGGGTTTAGAGCTAGAGTTCTCAATTTTAGGCCACAGTTCTTGTTAAATAAATAACTATGTTCTTAATGAAAATGAAGGGTCATGGTAAGAGATTGAACCCACTGAAGTGGAGATATGGTATATGGTAGCAAAATCCATGGTATCCATGTGTAGTGGATGTGGCACATGTTTATTGAGGTTGACTTGGTGACTAGATGGAACAAGAGTCTAGTGAGTGGGATCAAGGGTAGTTTGAAAGTGGGGGGTTCTCGATAATGGTGAGTGTAATGGAAAACTGATTTTCATAGAGAAAAATGGTGGTTATATTGTAATGATGCATTTTGTGTTAATATAGGTTCCTTCGAGGGTAGGGGAGGGGTGCCCCGGGCCACTATGATCAACAAAAGTGAAGCTACCATGGTTGGGTGAAGAAGGTTATATAAATTAGAGAGCATAGTAAAAAGGTTATTAGCATGAAAGAAAGAGGTGTGATATTGGTGGAAGTGGTAGTTGGGGTGCTTTTGTAGCCAAGATGGGTCTGAGGGTGGTGGTGGCCCTAATTTTCTTATTGTTTCCCCTAGTTATCTTTTACGCACATGGCTTATTCAAGGTGTTGGGTACCTAAGGAATATCTAAGGTCACAAGTGATGAGACACTCAAAGGTGGTATGTAATTAAAGGCTAAGTAAATTGGGTGTATTACTGGTAATGCTAATTTTTTATTCAGGATTTGACTTTAAATTTTTTGTTGCAATGTTAAGGAAATGGCTGATAAAATGTTGTAATTTTAAGCCCCTCATAAAAGGATGCAACTGGTAGCACCACTTCCAATTTTGTGATTGATTAATGTTTTGGTTGCAATGGTACAAGCTACTAAAATTGTGGTTTCAAACAATTTGTAATTTTATATTTGAAAAAAGGTTGTTATTGGCAGCACCACTTTTTGATTTAGGGGTTGATTTTAAGGTTTTTGTTAGAAACAATATGGGATTATAAGGTCATGGTTGAAAAATGTTGTAATTTTATCCTTGAAATATAAGGTGCTAGAAATAGCAACACTTTTTTATTTGAAGATTGTTTTTGGTGGTTTTGATGGAAAATTATTGGATTTTAGGGATAAAGTTCTCATTTTTAGGTCATAGTTCTTCCTAAATTGGTAACTATGTTATGAAAGAAAATGAAGGGTCATGGTAAGAAATTGAACCCACCGAAGTGAAGATATTTTATTTGATATCAAAATCCATGGTATCTATGTGTAGTGGATGCAACACATGTTGACTAAAGTTAACTTGGTGATTGGATGGCCCAAGCAACTAGTGAGAATGATCAAGGGTAGTTATAAAGTGGGGGAAGTTCTAGATAATGGTGATTGTAATACTAAAATGTCTTGCATAGAGCACACAGGTGGTTAGTGTTGAAGAGTAACTTACCTATGGATAAATAGATCCTCTCACTGACCTTATTATAATCAGTGATAGACAACGAAATAGAACACTATGGATTTATCCTACATATAAAGCATTGTTATAACCCTAAATTACACCAGACATGCATACCTGACATCAGACCATCTTACTTGCTATTTTTTCCAAGCCATCATTGAACAACTCTTCTGAAAAACCATTTCTTTGAAGATGTACAGGCCCTGCACCACTACTTTCCACGTACATATTCTAGTTGCACCATTACAGCCTGCGTACACTCACAAAAAAGCGCAAAAAATAAAAATTGCAAAGGGATACAAGTTTTCAGGCCGTTACCTAACCATTTGACCGCTCATAGCCAGTCACCCCAACCGTTACTATATTTTTGGCCTATAAAAGAAGGTGCTAGGGTCCCATTCCAGAGGAAGCACGAGAGCATAGAAAATTTACCCATTTCAGTATTCCCCATTTGCCCCAATATTTTGCATCCACATTGCGAGTTTGATCCATACTTCCTTTTTCCTCCATTGCCTTTCCATTTCCCTAGAGAGAACCGAAGAGGATAAAAATACGTGGAAGAAGTTGGTGCATGGTGAAGAGGAGGCTAGGACTAAGTTCAAGGAGCATTTTTCGGTCTCATATTGTAAACAAATTTTGTTAGATTAATATAAAGAAATACTTTTTCCGTCTTGCCAAATGATGTCTTAAATCTTTATGATTTGTTTTCATTTTTTGTTATTATGTCTAACCCACTAATCCATATATAGAATGCATTCTTGTAGTTTCTTGTTTGTCTTTTGGTGAATGCAGGTTGGCCTTGGGAGGAGATCTGCAGTCGAGAAACAACTGAGCGCAAAGGGATCGACATCGAACGCAAAGTTTAAGGTATGCGTACTGGATCCCTATATTTTTTCTTTTATGTATGATTGTGGGGTAAGGTCGGGATAGTTGTTAAAAGTAAGGGAATTTAGACGGTTATCTCTGCCTACAATTCAGAACCCTAGTGTAGTCCATAAGGGGGTTTCCCCTCTATATCAGAATTTGTGACCACACTAGGGAGATCTCTAGGGTTTTTGGGGATATCCTTTCTGGGTGATTTAATTGGTTTAACTGCCTTTTTGAGTTTTTGTAAGTTTCTGTGTCTTTAAGGGATTCTAGTCTTCAATACAAGTACTCCCTGCCTGGTTTGCTTGACTATTGGTTTTCATTTTTTTGAGAAGTTACAGAGGTGTATGCAGCCTGTAGTGGGTCTGCATGCATACATACATGCCCTGCCTTTGGACAACCTGCATACATACACAGGCTTCTGAAGTGTAAGTAGCGTGCCTGTGTTGAGAATTATTTTTTAAAGAAGAGGCAATCATCCTCTTCCATGTCAGAAGTCATAGTTCTCAGGGGTTTTCTTGATCTAGCCATGGTCTCTGTTATAGCATTTTGTATCCTAGGTCTAACCTCAACATAGATTTCTTTTTATCAAATATTTCTTATGTCTTCTTTATTAGGGTTTTTAGACAAGTTTGTGAGTCTATTCTTATCTATCTGTTTGGTATTATCAGTGACTCCCTGCGATATGCGATGGGCCAGAAGTCATTTCTTGGTCTTGTCTTGTTGTCATTTTCCCCTATTTTTCTTTAGAAGAAAAGAAAAGAATTCATTTTCAAATTTCTTGTTTTGAAGCATAAAACTATATATATATATATATATATATATATATATATATATATATATATCATTTCTTTGTTTCGTAAAAGTAGTTTAGGTTAGTTGTTTTATTTGTCAAGGAAAAATAAAGCTTTCTTAAGTTCTTTACTTGAATAATTAGGACATTAAGTAGCTCATAGTCGAGAAAGATCTTGTTTTAAGTTTTTCTTTACAAATATCCGAAGAAAAAAGTTACGAAAAGTTTGGTGAAAGAGTTTAATTTGGAAAATCTTTATTTGTGAAGAAGAAGTAGTTTGTTTTCAGTTTCATCTTATGCTCTTCTCTTTCAAATCTTAAATAACATCACTAGTTTCACTTCCATTCCATTTGACTTAAGACAACCACTAAAATTAATGCTTAATTAAAAGGTATTAGACTTTGTGTTTGTAGGGTCCATCAATTTAGTCTAGGCTAGAGCCTTGATTTAGGATTGGAGAGGAAACTCTTCATGGCTACAAAAACAAACATAAGTGTTTGTGATAGGGAGTGCTTGAAAGTCCAGTAACCATGAAAGTTATCTGGTAACCCCCCTCTAACACAGGGGCTAAATACGAGGTCGCATGTAGTTTGGTAGCAGAGATAACCCCTCCAAATCCGGACCAAAGGTAGTGAGGAACATATATAGAGGACTTATCTTGAGATTCCATTGATCGCATTTGTCATGGAGATTCGTGGGTCTCGAATCCATTCGAGGTCTTCATTTGTCTTCTAGAACATTTTATTTCAATACCCTTGATAGGTTTCGAGCTTGATACCTTGCTCATTGTAGCCCACCCGACTATCAACTGTACCCGCCTAGTGACTATTCGCGCGCTGGCAACTTAGTTGCCTTTATCTTAGTGACTTACACATGTGACTGTGGGGGTATACCACGGTACCTAGGGCAGACATCTGGACATGCTTTGCAGAGTATACACATAGGGTGCTTCCGTATTTGAGTTTCGCTTGCACCAGTAAGTTTCTCTAGTGTTGGCTAGTGTAACTGTTCTTCCAACTAGCTAGTGATCTACTTGTCTTGTCTCATAGGAGATTTTTTCTAGTGTGTGATGGTAATTAATGTTAATATAAATACCTAGTGTGTCATTTATCTTCTCACACCCTGGAGGATCAAGAGCTCTGCCGATTGCAAAGGATTCTTGGCCTGCCACTGGTTAATCTAAAGCCACCCCTACCATCGCTAAGGCGACTGGGCCAAAAGAAACCGAGTCTAACCCATCTCCGAGAGGAGAAAATTTGATTCCAAAGGAACCAACCATTTCCAACCTCAAAGTGGAAGCTCTTGGTCTGTATAACCCTATGATCACTGATCTATCAACATTCATCGTCATACAGGTTAAACCTTACGAGCATCAGGTAGTGTCACAAGAAACGATGGAGACAAATGTTGCTACTTCTTCAGGGAATCCTCATATTCCCTCTATGGATGTCACTACAGGGGGTTTTCCGCCTCCTAACCAACTATCGTCAGTCCGGACCATTATGGCCTCGAGTGCCTCTACCTCAGGTAATGGTTCGATTCCGTCTATGGCGACGATCACTACTTCTTTCACCCAGAGTGTGAAATGCTATCCGTTCTCATACGGGATGCTTGGCTTTGATACAAACTCCGTCCTTTCCTACTCCACTCTACAAACTCTAGGTCTAGGGGTAGGTAGCTAGAACGCTCCTCTACAAGGATCCATGGGGGGGACTTCAACTTCCTATAACGCTTTCCCTTATGGAGGGGGTCATATACCTCCTTTGTCCCCTTCGCTTGGAGGTGCTCACCAGCACTCTGCCAGGCCGAACATAAACTATAGTTTGTTTGGAGCAGGTAGTCAATGACTTCCTTCTTATAGCATGCTGGTAGGTTAGACACCATTGTCTTTTTTCAACACATTTGATAACAATGCATTTTCATCATCTTTGTCTCGGCTGGGGGAAACCCCGATTATGGAAAACAAAATACTATGTAGGATATTATTCTTGCACAGGGGGGAAAATCAAGAATTCCTTCCTCACAAGGACTTTGGAATCTGTGAAAGGGATCAGTTCCCTCATTAGGGATGTTGACTGGGGGAAACCCCTTCCATAGAAAATGGAACCCCAGGAAAGGGTCATGATCTATGCCCGTTGGATCGGTAGGGGGAAACCCTTCCCAAATCTTTGGAATGCAACGCAAGACCAACCTTCTACGTCCTATTACAGGAGTCAGCCAATGATGTCTCAACAAGTTCATAATCCATACGCTGGTCATGGCCACGGTTATTACCATAACCCTAGCCAACAAACTAAATTTTCCTTGCAACTTGGTGCCAACCAAACTCCAAGCTCCTTTTTCCCTGGTTATAATAAACAACCAAAATTACCGTTTCTGGAAACTTTGAACTTGCCAGACTTGAAAATGTTATTAAATGACCCCATATGTCACAATCTGCGTTGGCCTCCCATGCCAACAAAGTTTCCTTTGGACATTACAAAGTTCGAAGCTAAGCCTAATGAAGATCCAGGCGGTCATGTGACTACCTTCCATTTATGGTGCTCATCCAACTCTTTAAGAGATGAATCCATTCAGTTGTGTTTGTTTCAATGCACTCTCATCGGGAGTGCTGCGAAATAGTACATCGAGCTTGACCGCTCAAGATACTCTACCTTTGGAAAATTGGCGATGGTTTTAATAAACCATTTTCAATTACCTGTGAGATACGACACTGACACCGAATTACTGGCCAAATTTGAGCAGAAAAAGGTAGACTATATCTCAGATCACATCCAAGAATGGAGATGTCGAAAGAGTTTGATAAAAGTACCAGTCCCAACGACATTCCTGCTTGAGTGGTTCCTTAAGTATTTGGTACCACTGTTATCTAAAGATGCTGCAACGTCAGGGGTCTTTTAAGAATAAGAAGCAATAATGAGAGATCAACATCTAGAGCTGATTTACTCTCAGTCTGGTTTACTTTACGAAGTTTTTTCAGATGCACCACTATCGATACTTGACAAGACTAGACATAGATCTGGACCACATGCCCATGGTATTGTTGGTTCAACGCAAACGAAGCCCGCTGATCAGCTTTTGAATCAATTACAACAATTGTAAAGATAGTAGACAGTGGCCAAATAGACCACTAGTTTGGCTTCTCCCCCTACTCAAACATCGGATGTACACAGTTTGCAATCGACAAACTTGAAGGCCACCCAACATCCTGCTGGAGAGAAGAAGCAGTGAAAGAAGGGTAATGGGGATAAGAAAACTACCAATAATGTTGGCGAGGGAAACATAGAAAAGAATAAGTCGAAGTATCCATGTAATCTTTGCACGAAAGACCATCCAACTCATCAGTTCCCTTGGCTTGTAGAGGCCCAAAATTTATTGGCACAATAATAGTTTGTCGTGTTAGCCAACCCATTTCCACATGGGAAAAATTTAAATCAAGCCTCTTCGAGTGCGGAAGGGGGTAGTCAGGGACCCCCTTTGTCTTTGAGTAATCCTTCATCTATGAATGTGTACATGATGAGAGGTAGTGTTGATATAGCAACTAGGACACGTGACTACGGAATGCCAAACACCTCTGAGAAGGGAAAAGAATCCAAAAGCCCACCTCTTCCTCTCTAGATTGAGAAGACGTTGGGAAAAACAATGGCATGCATCCCAAAATGTGCGTTCAAGAAAGCTGCCCACAATCCAAATGTAAGGGCTGCCTAGAACTACTCTGTGGTGGAGGATTTGTCCCAAACCCCTTGTGCAATGTCTTCTTTGAAATTCCTCTAGAGTTGCCCTTCCCAGATAAAGGCTCTGTTAGTTTCCTTAGGATCTGCTAAGACTTGTAAACTGGGAACGATCATGCTTGATACGACCAACTTGAAACCTCATCTCCCTTACCATGTGGAATTTCAGATAGTAGTGGCTTACACCATGAAAAAATTTACTCGTAACATTTTTCGCACGATGGTTTTTGAGGGAGAATCAACATGCATGATGTCTTTGGTGTGTTGGAAGGCCATTGGCCAACCCATTTTGTCTTTGTCACCTACTCTTATTACTTCTTTCAACGATCATTTGTTCTGACCACATGGAATCATCCCCTCTTTCCCCGTGCAGTTAGGGGGGAAGACCGTGTGCGTCAAGGTTGAAGTGATCGATGCATCTCTCAACTATAATATCTTGTTAGGAAGGAGTTGGACCTATTCTATGAAAGTAGGGGTCGCGACAGTTTTATGGGTCTTGTTGTTTCCAAACAAGGGTTGGATCGTGTCCATTGATCAGTTATCCTTTTCTTATCCTGACCCTTCATCGGGGGTATCCACAGTCCCGATGATTGATAAACCTCAGCCCGACATTGTCAATGTAGGGTTTGGTTTGTTCCCACCTTTGATGGGTACTTTTGATTACCCACCTCCGACTGACAATGTCAAATACATATCGACTATACCCAACCAGACTAGGGCTGAAATCTTTCAAATCTCGTCATTTCGCATGAATTACTTTAACGATCCGTGGAATATTCCTTCCCCATCAGCCATGATGGAAGGGACAGGGCACCATGGAATGGCCATACCTTTGTCCGCGATAGAAGTTGTGTTCTCTATAGTCTAGCAAGCTTCTGCAGACCCCGATCTGACTCCCGCACAGGAGTTAGATCCAGTTCTCGAGCCTATTTGGGATCAAGGTTCCCTCGCCAATACTGATTCTTTAGACTTATTATTTCCCTCAGACGAGGCAATGACTAGTCTGAACAGACCTTGGGATGATTTCCATCACAGATCTTATTTCCTCCCAGAGTTAAGAAGAATTGAAGCAGGTGAATTCACTTTGACTATGATCGGAGATAGGGCTTGTCCTATAAATCCTTTGGATACACACATTGTTTACGCTGAAGGAAATATGGCAACCATTGCTAAAAAGATACCTATTGATATCTCCAAAACCTCTGGCGTCATGGAGAATCTCTTCGTCGGAGCGGAATTCTCCCCCAAGGACATTAGAATCTACACAGATTTATTTAAGGAATTTCGCGACGTGTTTTCCTAGTCTTACGAGGAAATTCCAGGCATATATCCAAGAATCGTCAAACATGAAATCAAGACATATCCTGACGCTAAGCCAGTCTGGAAGAATCTTCATTTGGTTAATCCTAAGAAAGAAGCAGCTATTAAGGCTGAAGTAGAGAAACTACTCAAAGTTGGTTTGATCTACCCCGTTCAATTGACTCAATGGGTGTCAAATCCCATTCTAGTCAAAAAACAACAATGTACGATTTGTGTATGTACGAACTTCCGTGATTTGAACAAGGCCTATCCAAAGGATAATTTACCCACTCCATTTATCAACCAGATTTTTGATGAATGCATAGGCTGCGAGGTCTTTTCTTTCATGGATGTTTTTTCCTGATAGAATCAGATATAGATCAAGCCCAAAGACCAACACAAAACCTCTTTCATTTGTCCGTGGGGTACATTCGCTTATCAGAAGATTCCTTTTGGTCTGAAAAATGTCGGAGCTACTTTTCAACGGGCCATGTCTTTTTCTTTCCACGAACTCAAACAAATAGTCAAGGCTTATATTGATGATTTAGCATCACAATATCGTAAGAGAGATGATCATCCTACACATCTCTGACTTATATTTGAGCAATGTCGCTACTACTGGATTCATTTGAATCCAAACAAATGCAGTTTTTGTGTAACATCAGGTCATCTGCTAGGTTTCATAGTTTTGACAACAGGAATCATGGTCGATCCTCTAAATTTTGAGGTGATAGTTCAGTTGCTTCCCTCGTGCACAATCCCTCAGATTCAAAGTTTACAGGGAAAATAAATTTTTTTACGACGTTTCATTGTAAACTATGCCGAGATCACAAAGGGTTTAATGCATTTACTGAAGAAGGATGTTCCTTTTCATTGGGATGAAGCCTCTCAATGCTCTTTCATGGCATTGAAACGCACCCTCATGTCTTCCCTTCTACTTCGGCCACCCAATTATAATAAATATTTCTTATTGTACTTGGCCACTGCAGAGTCAATCATCGGTATGATATTGGTTCAGGAGGATGATTTTCTCAAAGAATACATGATTTATTACCTAATCCGAGGTCTGGTTGGACCAGAACTCAATTATTCCCACGTTGAAAAACTTGTGTTGGCAGCAGTTCATGTTGTCCAACACTTTCGTCATTATATATTGTTTTGCAAGACCACCGTCTTGTGAATCTATTTCAATACGTGTTGACACGATGTGTAATCGACATAAATATTAGTAGATGGATAGTTATCCTCCAAGAATTTGACTTGGATTTTGTTTTGGAAAAATCCAAAAAGTCATTGGTCTTCGCGGAACTCATCTCGGAACTTCCGATCGAATCAGGTGATATTATACCCGAGGAGTCTCCTATTAAAGGAGACATGTTTTTTATCGTGTCTTCGAGCCCCTAGTATGGAGATATACTAGTCTATCTCCAGAATTTGAAGTGACCCGCCTCTGCTTTTCGTGATGAGCATCACCGTATACACCATCAAGCCAAGAACTATCTCATACTTGAGGACACTTTGTATTGTTGAGGTGTATATTGAATCCTTTGCCGGTGTCTCACTCATGAAAAAGAGGAAATCGTGCTTAACGATTTCCACACTAGAGCATACAATGGTCATCTTTCTGGGTTGGCAACAACCCAAAATATTCTATGAGCCAGTTAATTTTGGCCGAAATTAATCAAAGATTGTGTTGAATCGGTCAAGAAGTGCCACCTGTGTCAGATCTTCTCTCAGAAGATGAGGGCACACCCCACTCCCATGTTTCCCATCATCACAGTTGGTCCCTTCACCAAGTGGGGGATTGATTACGCTACATGCAACCCCCCTTTAGCAAGGCGGCACCATTATATCATCATAGCAGTAGACTACTTCACAAAGTGGGTCGAGGCTATGCCAATATTTAAATATGATGGAAAGACAACAACTCTCTTTTTGTTTAACCAGATAATAGCAAGGTTCAACGTCTTGAGAGAGATTGTCACTGACCATGGCAGTCACTTTTAGAATAAAATTATGTCTGAGTTAACGTCAAATATTGGGTTGAGGCAAGAAAATTCATCACCCTACTACCCATAAGAGAATGGTTAGGTGGAATCTTTGAATAAGTCCCTTAAGACTATTCTACAACAAATGATCAATTCGGCCAAGTCAAATTGGCATTTGATATTGTACTCAACATTATGGGCCTATTGAATGTCTGTTAAGATTTCAACTAGTTTCTCACCTTTTCAACTCATTAATGGGTTGGAATCAGTCTTTCCTATAGAGTGTCAGATCTTGTCTCTAAAGTTGGCAATACAACTATTTCTAGACACTTCACCACTTGAAGAGAATTTATTTTATCTTGAGCAGCTCGATGAGCAACGTCGTGATGCAACCTTGGCTAACGAGGCTCACAAAAAAAACTTCAAGTGTCAGTATGACAAGTCTGTTCATCCTTGGATTTTCTTTGAAGGTGACCTTGTCCTGGTCTACAACCAAGATAAGGAACCCTTGGGGGTAGGCAATTTCAAACCCATGTGGTTCAGACCTTTTATCATGAAGGAGGTTCTAAAGAAGGGTGCTTATCATCTGGTGGAATTTGAGGGAAATGCTTTGGCGGAGCCTAGAAATGGGCTCTAACTCAAGAAGTATTACTCGTAGGTGTGTCACCTTGGGTGACTTCTTGTACATATGTATAGTTCTTATACATTTTATTTTTATTTTTAGTCTTTTTGGTTTTATGGACGTGTCATTTTTGATGTCATATTTTTCATTGTGGCAGATGTCAAGTGAATTAGAGGTGTTTGTTGGGTTTGTGGATGGTGCTAGCCGACACACTTAGAGGCTTTCTTCCGTAGCGTGGGTAATTTTCACACCTTAGGGCTAGTTTCTATCTTCAAAAGGTATATGTTTAGGTGACGCCACACAAAATGTCTTCGAATACAATGAAATATTAGAGTTGTTTTGTGATGCTTTGTCACATGGTATCTCTCACCTCTGGGTCTACTTAGACGCTCAGCTGGTTGTGTCCCTGTTAAATGGGGTTTACCACATTTACGATCCTACTCTACACTGACGGTTCCTTAGGGTACGTCTCTTAGAATGAAGCTTTGATAACATTACATGTATCCATGTTCCTAGGAGATTGAATAAAATCATATATACTCTAGCTAATCATGTATTAGATTGGTATATTTCACACATGTAAGAAAAAGCACACACACGCACATGTAAATACATTTGTAAATAAATGTAATCCATAAGACATAAAAATATGTAAATATGCACATATATATCGAAAATATCAGAGTACATGGGTGGGTGTAAGAGCCTCAAAAATATTTCCAGTAAGATTCATGGGGCTTATGCCCTAAAAAATATACAAAAGTTTCCCTCGGCACGTAATTAGTCTAGCCTAGCTAAGGGTGGGGCATGTTGGCCCTGCCATAATGAATAATGACATTTGCCAAATGTCGGAAGTGCTGGAACCAAGTCTGTGGTACCCAAAATGCATGAGGTTGCATCGATCGTGGTAGGTCCTTGATCTCTGCCATAGGGACTGCGTGAGTGAGCTCGGTGAGGTTCCTCTCCACCCGTCTCAATACTCTCTCAAACTCTTCGGCTGGAGGCCCCCCCTGCTACTGTTGTTGGTCCAACAACTGCAGTTGGTCCTACCTCTAGTTGAGGATGCCACCTAGTCCTCGACAAGTTTGTTGGATGAACTGGTCCCACATATGTACATAACATATACATAAGTGTCAGATACTCTGGTATACAAAAAAAAATGATATATATAAAAATAAATAAAAATTAAATAGCTCTGAAAAAAACATACCCATCTCTCCTCGCTCTGCTCCGGGAGGTATAGGCATGTCAAGATCTCTATAAAAGTTGATCTCGGCATAGGGGTAGTCCTCTATAGTTGGAATCTTTTGAGACCACCAGTCAAAGAAAGCATCGTCGAAAGCCTCAATGGTCCTCCCTCCCCCATGTCACGGCATCAACACCGCCCATCTTCATAATGCTGGGAGAGAGGCCACATGCCCTTGTATTGTCTCTCACGGACTAAGACTAGGTACCCACTCAAATAAAAAGGAACATAGAATAGTCGTGAACCAAAAGTTTTTGTTCTCCCGTATCCAACACTCTGTTAGCTATCTCTTCATGCAATCTAGCATGGTTGTACTCCAGTCAAAAATCCATGCATTTAAACACTGAATCGCACAATGCATGTGCTCTTGGGAGGCTTGATGTAAAGTTGTGGATCTAGTGATCTGCCCAATGAGTGGCACTATCAATTTTAGTGATATATTGATGATTTTGTTTATCGGCACCTAAGAACCCACTTTCTCAGTACCAACCTCACAATGGAGTCTAATCAACTCCTTAATGTTGTGAGGCTCGAGGGGAAAGGTATGCAAGTTGACTAGATCCCCTCTCCTCGAGAGACCAGTCAAGAAGTAAATATCTTCAGTCATTGGAGTCAATGACTAACCCTCAATCATAAATGCCTCAACATCACGATGCCAGTAATTTATCAAAGCATTCAACAACCTGGGTTGTGCCCTCATGAACGGACACTGGAAGAATTTCAACAACCCACATTGCGCTAATACAACGATAGAAGTAGGGTCTTGTGAGACAAAAAAATCAATGTCTTCATGTTCCCTCTCTCTCCATTGGACATACATCCTGCAAAATGACAATTTCATGGTGAGTTAACTCTTGCTTTTTATTTTTTTCCACATATTGGAGGGTGTATGCGGGTTGTATTGGACACAGTTGCATATTCATGCGCACAGATCATTTTCTGCACATGAGAATACATGGGTTGTCCTAAGACAACCCACATACACGTAGGGACGACCCATTTAAAGGTGAGATCCCCCCAAAAAAACAAAAGGAAATGCAAAAAGGAAGAATGGAAATGCAGGAGGGACTAGTTTGTACTTACTTGGTCCAAGCGAAAGTTTGTTTCGTCCATTGAAGCTCTCAGAATCAACTCTTTTGGCAAAGGGGTGTTTTTGAATTTTTTGTCAATTCTCAATTTACAATGGTGATAATGAGTTGCCAGCTTCTATTTATAGACGTTTTGGCCCCTTTTTGTCCATTTTTGGACCCTTTTGTCATTTTTTCTAGCCTAAAAATTATTTAGTGTGGTTCTCGAGTTTCTTTTGGGATGTTACGATGCATTTTACTTTTGGTTCAGTGAACTTTTTTGAGAGTTGGGGAACTTTTAAGGTCCTTTGGTGAAAATTCTTTTTTCCAACTTTGTGCATTTAAGATAGGATTCCACCTCAACTTGTTGCACCTCGTTTTCTTTTTTTCTTTTCCATAGGATCGATCCCACCAAATTGCGACAGGGAACCATCAATCCTTCTCTAGAATTGTCGTAATTTAGTGGTAGAGCCTACCTTCACATGGATTACCTAGGTATATCTTGGTTTCATTTTAGTGTCCATGCTGTCGCTAATGACTTTAGGCTTGGGAGTACTTTTAGTCCTATCTTTATTACGAGTTCGAGCCTTCACATGTTTGATATGTTATCACTCTTAGTTTCACCCTCGGGACTCCCAAAACAATGGGTCTTCTTTTAAGCTCTTTTCAAACCCTCTAAACATGAAAAGATTGCTGAGCGATCTTGTTTCCCTTCACGCTCGCAAAAATAAAATTTGAAGGCACGTCCATTCGACGATAGTTTACCCCTTTTTCGGTCCAGATGGTCAAATGTTTGAACAAAGGTATATCTAGGGGCCTTGGTTCTCTAGAAGAGTATTCTCAGGTATAAATTTAACCCTTTTTTGGGTCTGGGGGACTAAATTTACAAAAAAGTAACCCCCACAAAGTCCATAGTTAAGCTCTTTTCAGACTCCCTAAAGTTGAAAATATTGTTGAATGACCTTGTTTCTTCACACTCATTAAATTGGTCAAGAAGAACATCCCTTATAGAGTCCATAGTTAATCTCTTTTCAGACTCCTTAAATATGAAAAGATTGTTGAGTGATCTTGTCTTTGTCACACTCGTTAAAATTATTTTGAATAGACGTCTATTCGGTGCTAGTTTACACCTTTTTAGACCCGAATAGACTACCTTCGAAAAAGGTACCCTAGTGGAGTCTCCTTTTACACTTTTTCAGACTCTCTAAAAATGGAAAAACGTTGAGATTACCTTATCTGGGCTTGTTAAAATTACACCGAAGGACGTTATCATTGTGTCTTATTAATCACATTTGCAATCCTGCATCTTTGGCCTAATGTTGGCTCCATGTTGCTCTCAACTGAACCATCTGAAGCATGCCTTATATGCAAGCTTTGTATCACTTTTCCTCTACGTCTTGACACCTTGACCCATGGAGGATTTTTCTCGATTGTCCTTTTCCTGCATATGTCCCCTTACTCTGAGCATCATTTTGTTCCTTCACTTGGAACTAGTATGTTTGCGACACACATTCCTCCTTTGTAATGTAGCATTCTTTTATTCTTTTTAAAGCTTTCCAAAATTATTGAAAAAGACAAAAAAAATCAAATATACCCCCAAAAGAGGAAGGGAAAAGTATTTTCTTTTTGTTGATAGCACAATGAGTTGCCCTTGGACAAAGCACATCCTTTCATTTGTTTGTCAAGCTCTGGGATTTAATATGACCTTAGGAATTTTTTTTTGGTACATAGAGTTGTGTCCTCATCCATTTAGTTATCCTTCCAAACATATGGAGAGTTTGCATTGCCTCCTACATCATGAACTTATGTCAATTCCAAGCTCCTTGAGTCTCATCATTTTTCATGCTTTTTTCCAAGGGAAGTTTTACTAAATTTGAGTTGGCCCTTTTGCAGTTTGTCTCTTGTCCTCATGCCCAACCACCCCAAAAATCCAATCAAGTCCTTTCTCAAAATCAATTAATTTCTCTAGCTGGTCATCGAGATCCTCTTGTTTGTTCCTGATGAGCCATCGAAGACCTATAGGTAGTGAAGTCGCACACTAATATTACACTCCTACCCAATTTTTGAATATTTTGAATTTGTTTCTCGAGCTCTGAAGACCTCATCTCTAGCCATCAGGCGTCATTGGATTCTTGAAGATGGATACTATACATGTATATCTTTTGATTTTGAGATGTACATCCATTGTGTATTTCTCCCGGCTACACTTTATATAGTTATATGACATGGATCTACAGTTTATTTGATTGGCATACATGATTTTATTTCATCCCGAGCATGGGTATGCCTACCTCAGTGAGACAAATTGTTATTTGCAGATGGCACCTCCTGAAATATGGTCTCTAGGCTCACTCGCTTCGTACGTTGGTAAATATTTGTAATTTATTTTGGCCCTCGGATTCTCTTCTGACCTCATACATTAGGGGGCATCTGTTATAACCCTAAATTACACCAGACATGCATACCTGGCATTAGACCATCTTACTTGCTATTTTTGCCAAGCCATCATTGAACAACTCTTCTGAAAAACCATTTCTTTGAAGATGTGCACACCCTGCACCACTACTGCCCACTTGCATATGATAGTTGCACCATTATAGCCCATGTACACTCACAAAAAAGCACAAAAAATAAAAATTTCAAAGGGATACAGGTTTTTGGGCCGTTACCTAACCATTTAACTGGCCATAGCCAGTAACCCCAACCGTTACTATGTTTTGGGCCTATAAAATAAGGTATTGGTGTCCCATTCCAGAGGAAGCACGAGAGCATAGAAACTCTGCCCATTTCAATATTCCCCATTTGCCCCAATATTTTGCAACCACATTGTGAGTTTGAGCCAGAATTCCTTTTTCCTCCATTGCAAACCCTTGCCATTTCCCTAGAGAGAAATAAAAAGTAGAAGAATACGTGGAAGAAGTTGGTGCATGGTGAAGAGGATCCCAGGATCGAGTTTGAGTAGAAGTTGTCGGTCTCATATAGTAAATGACTTTTGTGAGATTAATATAAAGAAATACTTTTTCTGTCTCGCCAAATGATGTCTTAAATATTTATGATTTGTTTACATATTTTGTTATGATGTCTAACCCACTAATCCATACACAGAATGCATGCTTTTAGTTTCTTTTTTGTATTTAGGTGAATGTAGGTTTGCCTTGGGAGGATATTTGTAGTTGAGAAACAAGTAAGTGCAAAGGGATCGACATCGGACGCAGAGTTTAAGGTATGCCTATCGGATCCCTATACTTTGTATTTTATGTATGATTGTGGGGTAATGTTAGGATAGTTGTTAAAAGTAGGAGACTTTAGACTGTTAGCTCTGCCTACACTTCAATACCCTAGTGTAGTTTGTAAGGCGGTTTTCCCTCTATATAAAGCATACACACTCAAATTATGATATGAGAATAAAATAGAAGATCATACTTTATTACAAAGGTTTTCTTATCATTATCCTTGATAATGCATCTCCTAGTATCCTTTCAAATCTATCACTTGCACACAAGAGAAAAAAAACACCCTTCTCATGTTTATTGGGGACAAAGAGGAATTTGTATACAAACAAATCTAATCTAGTTGCTAAAGGAAAAATATATCTACCTGTTGGATCTACCTATTTCAGGCTATTTTGGGGAAATTCAAAATAATTTTGGAAGATAGTTAGAAATGGGACCACAAGTGGAGTGCACGCCAAAATTCTAGGAAAATCAGTGCTCCATAAGGTAGGGAAATCAGTGCGCTAGGAAATAGGGAAAAGAAGCGCGAGGAAGAAAAAGGAAAAGGAAGAAAGAAGGACAGTGTGACCAAGAAACAGTTGGATCGAGGACCAACCGCGTGTAGGAGGTTGTAATGTGGACAAACCTAATACAGTTGGGGTTAGGCTTTTGGGTCCTTGTTGTAAGGTTTTTAACCCATTTTGGTAATATAAATGTGTATTGTAATCTCTGAGGAGATCATATATGTGATGATATGGTTTTGACAAGTTTTGAGTCGTAGTCATTAGATTTTGTTTGAGAGATATTGTAATGTACCTCATATTTATCACATTTTTTTTTTTGCTTATAAGTTTCTTGGGAGAAGAAGGAGAGGCTCCTAGTTACACAACTCTACTTTTGACTTGATTATGAAATTCTGTAATAAAACCTTGCTAATTGTAACTCTCTCTATAGAACAAAACCTTTTTATAAACCCCTAGACTTCTTCTTGCCACTAGTTATCCTATCTATGTCATGAGAAGAAAGGTTATAAGGGAAACCCTCAAGGCCTTTAGCATGCCCCCTTCTACCTTTAATATTTACCCAAATGCATATAGGTTACGCATACAAGGGTAGTCTTACAACACATGTTACAACTCATTGTAATTTAACACATAACTCCATGTCTGCGCGCAGGTTCACTTAATGGTGTTATCTTAGGAACTTTAACTAGTTCTCATCCATAATGGACATGGAGTCAGGTTTTTTCCTTTACACCAATAAGTTAACCTAACTACCAAGTCTCAATTGTGTTTTGGTTCTTGAAATCGCGATTGAAAAAGTAATGAAAGTACTAGACCCAAATTCCAATGAAATATCGATAACCTGAGTCATGATGATGTCCAATCGAGATATTCCTTAAGTGGAAGATATGGTTTTTCTGTCGCAATTGTTAAATATTTGTACTACATTAATGTCTGTCCTACGAAATTCATTTAGGTTTACTAGGCTTCATACCCGAAGCATCACACTCACCCTGCCATTGTCACATGGCTAGTTGTCCTCCACACTCCCTGCATTTACTACGAGACGTAAATGTGTTGATTAGGGTTGGAGTAAGTTAACAGTTTGTCATTACCGAGATTTGTGAAGAGGTCCTGCATACCACCATTTTCATAGGTGAATACTGGGAGGGATGGTGGTCATTTCCATAGTGTAACTCATGGCGCAGTTCGAAACACTGGTGAGTTCTTCGTTAACATAATCCCAATATAGATAACAATATGGAGGTGAAATTTTTCGGAAGGACATTTAAGTATTTGATTATTTTGTTAGTTACCATTGTGTCCTTTATTCTTGTTGTGCTCTTCCTTTTATTAGTCATTTGGGAGTTCTTTGTAGTAGTTATCGGGTCTTTCAAAGTTAGGGTTACTGGACAACATACACTACCCCTCAAGTAATATTTCGTTTAACAGAGGGAGGATATATTTATTACCATGTGTCTCATTGAGAAATACCTAAGGCTTGGTATATATGTCGCTTCATTTTCGTTATTACTATTTTTGTTTTCCTTAAAGAATCTCACTGAGAGATGTTGGCCCTATGAATAGTTCATCAATGGGGACTCATTCTGTTTGGTAGGGTAGTATGTTATATTCTATCTATTTATATATTCTGTAAATCTATCAGATTCTCGACTGGCCATTACTATTGTTATTTGATTTATCTACTTCTGTCTCCATGATACCTCGGTCAATTTGGAATCCTACAACATGATATTTCAGGTCTTGGAACGAACCCTTGTCACCTTGACGAACGGTGATTCATTTCTGTCATCTGAGTACCATAGCGCGATGACTCTGTTATTATTGTTAAATTTTACTTACTCATTATAGTTTGGTTCAGGATTGATTTAAACTTAACTTTTAAACATGTCCATATTATGTATGAAAAGTTTGTGTAATTGTTTTGACATTCCTCTTGTGGTAACTTTGTACAGTTTACAAGCTAAGTATTTTTGCTATTGATTAATTATTAAGAGAGGGGGTTTGGTAAAACTTGTTACCATCACTAATGATGGGCCTTGTTCTTATGAGGACCCATCAGAAATTGTACCGCACCTTCCTCCCTCGAACAAACCTCTAAATAGACAGTGGTGATGGGGCAAGTATTTGAACCAATGCATCATAAGATAAGTATTTTTATGGAAAATAAATTATTGTTTTAACTTTCATCGTCTTATTGCAATTATGTTTCTTTTGTTACCTAAACTTTGAATAAAGACTAATGTTTACAGGTTCATTTTTTTTGTAGGGTCTCTGTCTATACAAGTCTCAGGTACCTACCACTATCTCCTATGAAAAAAGGTATTCGGGTTCTGAACCGTCACCTCTCAAGCCAATTCTACAAGTTCTAGCATCATCCAAGGATATCGTGATTCAACTAGCTCTGTTATGCATAGTTATTGTCTGTTGTAGTATTTGTTGGAGTAAACCCTTGGGGTCGTTTTTCCATTGATTGTGTAACGCCAACTCTTGCATAGTGTTGAGTTTGTATTTGAATTTAGATCTGGTAAACTATGTTATATACTCCTTTTTTATTTAATTAAAGAAAGGAAATCTTGGCCAAATCTTACTTGGAATGATAATCTGTGTCAATGTAACTCTATCTTTCAATTTCAAATACTATACTTGTTATTTATGCAAATCGACTCTTCTCGCACCATTGGCCTATTCCGTTTTAGTAAATGGGTTAATTGTATCCATTAGTTTACTATATTCGATACATGTTGAATGAAGTGTATCAGTTGTTGTTTTAGTTAGGGTATTCCAACTCCTACGCATTTTTTTATAACTATGGTTGCATGTCTATCGAGAATTCATCATACTCATAGTACAGGAACGAATCCCTTTCAATATGTTCATATATAAATATATTTTCTTATGTAGACATTATGTTCCAGATTTTATTATAATGCCTAATAATAGTAATTTAGATAGATAACAGTCTATATGTGATATAGATATACCGTGGAATGTATTGGTTCGTAAAGGCTTAAATCCATGCTAAGTGGTAGATATCATTTCGATTAAATTTCTAACTCTGAGCTTGGTAATTGCAGAAATATACTTACTTTATATATATACATAAAAACTAGTGTTCAACCTGTTCGTGCCTAGATGCTCTATACCATAATTTCGATGTACATGAAATAATTCTATTCTAACAGAAATCCAATTATAGGAAAAATGGCGACTTCCAGACTTTAATCACATCCATCAATTTGACTTCCCTATAATGAAAATCAAATAACTTCTAACTTTCTTACCGACACTAATCCAGTCATAAGGATTTTCTCAGGAAATTGATTTCAGAAAATGATTTACCCAACTATTCTGTAGGAGAGATGGAATTCACATAATCATGTAATCGAACAATTTCTCTTAGGTTATTGTGTCCATACATACTTTAAAGATTACGCTACATCTGTAACTAATTCACTCTATAGTGATATAATTAATTCAATCTAGATAAATCAATTTCATTACATCAGATATACGATCATTTAAATAGATGCATTATAGAAATTAGATATAATCATTCAAATAGAGAAGAGAGATTACATATATGAAAAAATTCGCGGGAAGACAAAGGGAACAACCACATTCCTCCCAACCATAGAATAGGGCAACCAAACTACTTGCCCGATTCACCCCCTAGCCTGACCATGAACCCATGAGGGAGAACTTGGAACCTCCTCCTCAGAAATTCCTTTCAGTTTTAGTAGTCTCCTCTTGCCTCACACTCAATCCGTAGTGTTCATAACAACAAGAGAACCATTTTTCTTTTCCCAGCATACTAGGCAACGTCTTGCCTCCTCACATATGCCATATATCAAACCAATATTTTTTCCTAGGTCTTTTTCCCTCCCTCAAGAATTTTCACAGCTTTCTAAATCCCTGATTTTCAAGGGTTTCCAAAGGACAAATCCTTGATTTTCCACTTGTAACAATCATCCTATAGGTAGTTCCAACATGTTCCGTCATGGTCAACTAAATTTAACATGGTTGTTCAATTTGTCCTCCTGCAATAAATAAAACAATATTATGTTTACATACAAGTGTCATAGTCAAATAGTTAGTTGGGTCAAATCAGGTCTCTGCCCAATAGTCATGATAATTAGTTACAACTTATTAAATTCAAAATTTGGAATTTCCATAAATGGCAATTTTTTTTCCAAATTCAAATTTACTAAAAACAAAATAATTTTCTAACAAATTTTGAATTTCAAAAATACTTTTTTTTTTGGGATGTCACATCCTTTCCCCCTTCAATAAAACACTATCCTTAGTGTTCATTCCTTTATTGGAACAGTATTGGATGATATTTCCACAAATCTCCCTCCAACTCCCAAGTGACCTCCTTAGGACTAAAGTGCTTCCATTGCACCTTTACCTGAGCGACGACTCTGTTCCAAAGTGTTATTTCTCTTCGGTCCAGAATGCGTAGGGGCTTTGCCTAGAACTCGCCTTCTGGTTCCACCTGCACCAAGTTCCAATCAATCATATGAGTAGGGTCATAGAAATACTTTTTCAACAAGGCAACATGAAATACATTATGAATTCTTAGATTAGCTGGAAGTGCAAGCTGGTATGCTACGGGTCCAATTTGAGCTAGTATCTCGAAGGACCCACAAAACTTGGGTGCCAACTTGGCACAATTCTCGAGTTTTAGTGAACTCTTTCAGGTTTTGGCTTTTAAGTAAACATGATCTCCCACTTGAAATTCCAAGTGTCTTCTTTTTTGGTCCGCATAACTTTTTTGTCTATCCTATGTCTCTTTTAAGTTTTGTTGTACCTTTCTTACCGTACTTTCCATTTCTTGGAGAATTTCTAGTCTAACCATGAGTCTGTCAACTGGGTCGTCCCAACTAATTGGTGTCATACACTTTCTTCCATATAGTACCTCGAAGGGGATCAATTTAGCCAAAGTTTGGTACGCATTGTTATATGCGAATTCTACCAAGTACATGCAGTCTTCCCACTTACTCAGTTTTTTTCTTACGTACATGCGGAGCATATATTCTATGATCTGATTTATTCGTTCAGTCTGTCCATCTGTTTATGGATGGAAACTCGTGTTGAAATTAAAATTAGTATTTATCCTTGCAAACAATTGTTTCCAAAAAGTGGATGTAAATTTTACGTCTCTATCTGATATCACCATTTTAGGAATACCATGCAGTCTAAAAATTTCTTTCATAAATATTTCAGTGATGTTTATAGCTTTAAAATTAGATTTCACAAGAATAATGTGTGCAAACTTACTGAGTTTATCGATCACAACCATAATAGAATCATTCTGTTTCTGAGTTTTTGGAAAACCTGTTATAAAGTCCAGCGATAAGGTCTCCCATTTCCATTCTGGCACTGGTAATGGTTGTAATAGGCCAGCTGGATGCTGGTGTTCGGCCTTAACCTACTGACAATCTTGGCATCTAACCAAGTATTCTATTGTTTCACCCTTCATATTACGCCAGTAAAATAGTTTTCTAAGTGTTGTTATCATTTTTTGGTATCCTAGATGGTCAGAATACGGTTTCTTATGCACTTCATCCAAGACTATTATCTTTAAGGCATGTATTACTACTGCCAATTCTAAGTCACGAGTGACATAATTTTTCTCATGTTCTTTTAATTTTCGGAAGTCATAACAAATCACGTGTCCTTCCTGAGTTAGGAAACCACCTAGTCATTCTTTACCCACATCAACATAGACGGTAAAGTCTTTATCTGGGTCTGCTACCTTCAGGATGGGTGCAATTATCAATAATTCCTTCATCTTGTTAAAACTGTCTTGACACTTCTATGACTAGTTAAACTTGGTCCCTTTCTTTTGTAATCACGTGATAGGGTAGGCTATCTTGGAAAACCCCTATATAAATCTGCAATAATACCCGGTGATTCCCATGAATGACCATATATCTACTACATCCTTAGGTACCAACCATTCCATGATGGCTTCTATTTTCTCAGGGTTGACGACAATGCCTTCTGTTGAAATTACATGTCCTAGATATTGTAATTTCTTTTGATAAAAGTCACACTTATCAAATTTGGCATATAGTTTGTGTTTCCTCAACGTTTTCATAACTATTCTTAAGTGTTCTTCATGTTCTTCCTCTATTTTAGAATATACCAGAATATCATCGATAAATACTAGTACGAATTTGTCTAAATACTGACTGAAAATATTGTTCATCAGGCACATAAATATGGCTGGTGCATTAGTGAGTCTGAAAGTTATGACTACAAATTTCTAGTGTCCATATCTTGTTCAAAAATCTATTTTTATTATATCCTCATCCTTTATCCTAAATTGATGATAACCGGATCGTAAATCCAATTTCGAAAAGATCTTGGCCCCACCTACTTGATCGAACAGGTCATTTATCCTAGGTAAGGGGTACTTGTTCTTAATAGTCATTTTATTCAATTGTCTATAATCAATACAAAGTCTTAGAGTACCATCTTTATTTTTCACAAAGAGGACTGGTGCCCCCCATGGTGAAACACTCGGTTTGATATACTCTTTGTCCAACAATTCCTGTAATTGTATTTTTAATTCTGACAATTCTAGTAAACTCATTCGGTAAGATGATTTAGAGATAGGGGTTGAACCAGGTAGCAAGTCTATGGAGAAGTCTATTTCCCTTCTAGGAGGTAATTCTGGTATCTCATCAACAAACATGTCTCTGAATTCACATAGGACAACAAAGTCTTCTAACTTTGGCTTATCTTCTTTTCCTAGCAGATTCATTACTTGGATGGCGTAAACTTAACAACCCTTTCTTATGCATTTATTGAGTTGCATTGCTGAGATTTGTCTAACTGATACTGGTTTTTGTATGCCTTGGGATATTCTAGTAGTGTCATAACCATCTTTATAATTAAGTGTCTTTGTATAACAATATAGAATTGATTTGTTCTTTTCCAACCAATACATTCTGATAATCACATCATAGGACCCTAGTGGCAGAATATTCAGATTTGTTTTTATGTTCTTACGATCTAAATTGAATTCAAAATCAGAAATGAAGTCAACCACTTTCCTTTTAGTCCCTGTTGCTAATTGAACCAGCCAATATTTTGCGTGTTTCATCTTCTTAAGTTTATTTGACTCTACTACACTAGGAGTGATATAACTTAACGTCGCTCCCGAATCAATTAAAAAAGAAATTATAGTGTTATTGATTTTACCTTCGATCTCCACCACAGAGGACTGGTGGTTGGCTTGCCAACCCTCTACGGATGCATTTATTCGATGAAATATTTTGACCACATCGTCAACCATCGAGTCTTCCTACAAATTATGCACAACATTTATGTTTGTTGGATTTAAACGTGGACAGTTCCTCCTTAGATGAGGCTCTCCACATTCCTAGCACTTCAACGATTCTCGGGGGCTGTCCCCAAACTTATTTGTTCCTAGGTTTACCATTTTACCACCTCCTTATGTGTTTGGATGGTTTGAGTGAAAATATTTTCTAGGAAAACTTTTTGTTGCATTCCGATAAGGAGCTGGCTAGTATCCATTCTTCTGTTGGTTCATTCGGTCTTGTTTCTTATCCTTCCAAGCTTTGGGAAATTTTGTTCGATGTTTGTACTGGTCGTAGCACATTCGTGCTTTCCTGAATACTTCACTCAAGTACTTGGGGTTTTCAAACTCATTTATTTCCTTGTAAGACTGTGGTAAACAACTTAGGAATCAATGGATTTTTACATTTTCCTCCTGTATATAAGGTACGAACCTTAGTAGTTCTAGGAATTTATTTATAAGATCCTCCATTGTCATCTAACCAAGTCATAATTCATAGAATTCTTTTATTTTTCTTTCATAGTAGCTTTCAAATAGGTATTATTTCTTGAAGTATTTCTTAAATTCATACCACTCCATCTATTTTTCTTTTAGGCCTTCGACCAGTTTCAGATCTTACCACCAAATGTTGGCTTTTCCTTTCATATTTTAAATGGCCATTCTGACCTTCATATTGCTGGAATAATTGTATATCTAGAAATATATTTTGATGTCTAATAACCATGCCTCATATTCCTCCCCTATTCTGGATTCTCCATCAAAGGTAGCTGGTTTAATTTTCTTAAATTCCCCTTCAAGGTGGTCCACTTGTTTTCTTTTTCTGTCTATTTTTATTTGTCCTCAGCTGAGGGTGTACCTTCCAATGAACTGTCCCCTTTTTCTACTTCAGGCCCAGAATTCTTGGAGGCCCTTTTGCTGACCTCTTCTGCATTGTTATCATCCTTTGGGATTTTCTTTCTCACTATACTGCGTAGCAAGACTTCATTTATTTCCTTCTTCTCCTGTTGTTCTTTCTTTAGTTTCTCGTTGTCGGATTCAAAAACCTGCAATTCAACAATGAGATTCCTCATTGTTTCCAGAACTTTAGTAGGTGAACTATCGTCACTATTCTGTCTCTGATTTTTAGGAAATCTTTGTTCAGGGTTCCCATCTAGCCTGATTTCTGCGTCATCCTATGTTGCAATGATTAACACAAAAAAAGGGTTTTTCTCTTTGTGAAAATAAAGGTTTTATAAGATTTACATAAACATAATTATATGTTAAGTAAATCAGATGGCCCTGTTTAAGGTCCAAGTGTTGTAACCTATTTCTCTGATACCATATGTAATGTACCTCATATTTATCATTTTTTTTTTTTTGTTTATAAGTTTCTTGGGAGAAGAAGGAAAAGCTCCTAGTTATGCGACTCTGTTGTCGACTTGATTATGAAATTATGTAATAAAACCTTGCTAATTGTAACTCTCTCTATAGAAAAAAACCTTGTTATAAATCCCTAGACTTCTTCTTGCCACCAAATATCCTATCTATGTCATGAGAAGAAAGGTTATAAGGGAAACCCTCAAGGCCTTTAACATGCGCCCTTCTACCTTTAATCTTTACCCAAATGCATATAGGTTACACATACAAGGGTATTCTTACAACACATGTTACAACTCATTTTAATTTAAACATAGCTCCAATTCCGCATGCAGGTTCACTTAATGGTTTTATCTTAGGAACTTTAACTAGTTCTCATCCATAATGGACATGGAGTCGGGTTTTTCCTTTACACCAGGCAGTTAACCTAACTACCAATTCTTGGTTATGTTTTGTTTCTTGACATTGGGGTTGAAAAACTAATGAAAGTACTAGACCCAAATGCCAATGAAATATCGACAAATAGGATATGACTGTTGTCTCAGACTAACACACAGGAGGTGAAAATGTTAACATGAGTCATGATGGTGTCCAATCAAGATATTCCTTAAGTGGAATAAATGGTTGTTCTGTCGCAATAGTTAAAGCTCTATACTACATTAATGGCCATCCTACGAAATTCCTTTAGGTTTATTGGGCTTCATACCTAATGCATCACACTCACCCTGCCATTGTCACATGGCTAGTCTTCCTCCGCACTCCCTGCATTTACTACAAGATGTCAATGTGCCGATTAGGGTTGGAGTAAGTTCACAGTTTGTCATTCTTGAGTTTTGCGAAGAGGTCTTGCATACCACAGTTTTCAGAGGCGAAGAATGGGAGGGATGGTGGTCATTTCCATAGTGTAACTCATGGTGTAGTCTAAAACACTGGTGAGTTCTTCCTTAACATAATATCGAGATAGATAACAGTATGGAGGTGAAATTTTTCAGAAAGACGTTTAAGTATTTTATTATTCTATTAGTTAACATCGTGTCTTTTATTCCTGTTGTGTTCTTCCTTTGATTAGTCGTTTGGGAGTTCTTTGTAGTAGTTATCGGGTCTTTTAGAGTTAGGGTTACTGGATAGCATAATCTACCCCTCAAGTAATCTTTCATTTAACAGAGGGAGGATATAGTTCTTACCATGCGTCTCACTAAGAAATACCTAAGGCTTGGTATACCTGTTGCTTCATTTTTCGTTATTACTATTTTCATTTTCCTTAAAGAATCTCACTGAGAGATGTTGGCCCTGTGAATAGTTCATCGATGGGGACTCTTTCTATTTGGTAGGGTAGTATGTTATATTCTGTCTATTTATATATTATGTAAATCTATCAGATTCTCGGCTAGCCTTTACTATTGTTATTTGATTTACCTGCTTCTGTCTCTGTAACACCTCAGTCAATTTATTGGGAATCCTATAGCATGATATTTTGGGTCTTGGAATGAACCGTTGTCACCTTGATGGGTGATGATTCATTTCCTTCATCTGAATACCATAGCACAATGGCTCTATTTTTATTGTTGAATTTTACTTACTTGTTAAAGTTTGGTTCAGGATTGATTTAAACTTAACTTTTAAACATGTCCATATTCTTTATGAAAAGTTTATGTTACTATTTCGACATTCCTCTTGTGGTAACTTTGTATAGTTTACAAGCTAATTATTTTCGCTATTGATTAATTCTTAAGAGAGGGGGTTTGGTAAAACTTGTTACCATCACTAATGATGGCCTTGTTCTTGCGAGGACCCATCCAAAATTGTATTGCACCTTCCTCCCTCAGCCCAAACTTCTAAACAAACATCAGGGATGGGGCAAGGATTTCAACCCATGCATCATAATATAAGTATATTTCTGGAAAGGGAATTATTGGCTTAACTTTCATCATCTTATTGCAATTACTTTTATTTTGTTACCTAAAATTCGAATAGAGACTAATGTTTACAGGTTTTTTTTTCTTGTAGGGTCTCCATCTGTACAAGTCTTGGATACCTGCCACTGTCTCCTATGAAAAAAGGTATTCGATTTACAAACCCTCACCTCTCAGGCCAATTCTACAGGTTCTACCATCATCCAAGGAGATCGTGATTCAACTAGCTCTGTTATGCATAGTTCTTGTCTATTGTAGTATTTGTTGGAGTAAACCCTTGGGGTTGTTTTTCCACTGATTGTGTAATGCCATCTCTTGCATGGTGTTGAGTCTGTATTTGAATTTATATCTGGTAACTATGTAATACACTCCTTTTTCTTTAATTAAAGAAAGGCAATCCTAGCCGAATCTTACTCGGAATGATAATCTGGTTCAATGTGACTTTGTCATTCGATTTCGAATGTTGTACTTGTTATTTATGCAACTCGACTCTTCTCGCGCCATTGACCTATTCCATTTTAATAAAGGGGTTAATGATATCCATTAGTCTACTATATTCGATACATGTTGAATGAAGTGTATCAACTATTTTTTAAGTTAGGGTATTCCAACTCCTATGCATTTTCTTTATAAATATGGTTGCATGTCCGTCGAGAATTCATCATACTCATAGTACAGAAACAAATCCCTATCAATATGTTCATATATAAATATATTTTCTTATGTAGACACTAGGTTCTGGATTTCATTATAATGCCTGCTAATAGTAACTTAGATAGATACTGGTCTATATGTGATATAGATATACCGTGGAACATATTGGTTCATAAAGGATTAAATCTATGCTAAGTGGTAGATAGCGTTCCAATTAAATTTATGAATCTAAGCTTGGTAATTGCAGAAATATACTTACTTTATATATATATATATATATATATATATATATATATATATATATATATATATATATATATATATATATACTAGTGTTCAACCTGTTCGTGCCTAGATGCTCTATACCAGAATTTCGATGTACATGAAATACTTATGTTCTAACATAAATCCAATTATAGGAAAAAGGGTTACTTCCATACTTTAATCACATCCATCCAGTCGATTTCCCTAAAATGAAAATCAAATAACTTCTAACTTTCGTACTGACACTAATCCAATCATAAGGAGTTGCTCGGGAAATTGATTTCAGAAAATGATTTACCCAACTATTATGTAGGACAAATGGACTTCACATAATCATATAATCGAACTATTTCACTCAAGTTATTGTATCCATATAGAATTTAAGGATTACACTACATTTGTAACTAATTCACTCTACAGTGATATAACTAATTCAATCTAGATACAACAATTTCATTACATAAGATATAGGATCATTTAAATAGATGCATTACAACAATTAGATATAATCATTCAAATAGAGAAGATAGATTACATATCTGAAACAATTCATGAGAAGACAAAGGGAACAACCACGTTCCTCCCAACCGTAGAATAGGGCAGCCAAACTACTTGCCTGATTCACCCCCTAGCCTGACCATGAACCCATGAGGGAGAAATTGGAACCTCCTCCTCATAAATTCCTTTCAATTTCAATAGTCTCCTCTTGCCTCACAATCAATATGTAGTGTTCATAACAACAAGATAACCAATCATATTTTCCCAACATATTGGGCAATGTCCTGCCTCCTCACATATGCTATATATCAAACCAATATTTTTTCCTAGGTCTTTTTCCCTCCCTTGGGAATTTTTGTAGCTTTCTAAATTCCTGATTTTCAGGGGCTTCCAATGGCCCAATCCTTGATTTTCCACTTGTAACAATCAGCCCAAAGGTATTTCCAACATTTTCCCCACTCCTGGAGTCATGGTCAACTAAATTTAACATGGTTGTTCCATTTGTCCTCCTGCAATAAATAAAACAATATTCTATTTACATACAAGTGTCATAGTCAAATAGTTAGTAGGGTCAAATCAGGTCTTTGCCCAACAATCATAATAATTAGTTACAATTTATTAAATTCAAAATTTGGAATTGCCATAAATGGCAAAAAAATTTCCAATTTCAAATTTACTAAAAAAATAATAATTTTGTAACAAATTTTGAATTTCAAAAATACTTTATTTTGGGGGATGTCACAGCTATGGAGCTAGTGTTGAATCAATTTTGGAGACTTATGGATTGTAACTAAGGTTCAAGTTGCAAGTTGTGGAGCTTGGTACGACACTGGTTAGCCTCACCTATGCACCCTAATTTTGATATAATGTGCGTAGTGCAGAGACTTGAATATGAATAATAAAGAAGCCAAATATTTGTGGATGTAGCCCAAGGGGGTGAACCACTCTCTGTGCATTGTTTCCTTCATTGTGCACTCTCTATGCATTGTTTCCTTCTAGTCTCAAGAAGGTTTGATGGTTTGTAGGGTTTTTTTGGAAACCTAAGGTAGAGCACGGGCTAGCCCAAACATTCCAACAAATGGTTCCATTTCTGGATGGAACTCAAAAGAAAAACCTAGAAGGGATTTGGTGAGAAGGACATTGAATAGAATGCAGTGGTAGAAGGGGATGTTTAGGCGATGGAATATGACTAATAAGTATCTTGAAATATGGTTGGAAGAAAAACAACTCAAGTTTGCACACAAAGATAATAGAATATCCATGTATACATCACTCTAGTATTTGGAAAGGTATGTGTTTACTGACTTGCATGAGGAATTTTTCTGTTTTTTTCCAGAGCTTCTACAAGAGTGGATATTGAGATTGAAGGATACTCATCCAATGAATAGGATAAGGTTAGTAGAGTGGACTACTAAGAATATTGTGTGTTTAGAAAGAGTCAATAATAAATTCACACGCACAGTGGATTTCTAGTTAGACAATATTATTGTAGGATTTATTATTGATTTTGTAGTCGATATTGTGAAGTCATACACTACTATAGAGTAGGAGTTATTGAAGGGAACAAGAGGAAGGTACATTATGTCAATTTACACATCGATCATGATTTTATTGCATGATAAATATGTGATGACAATGGAGTCAGACAGAGAATCATTATGCGCACATGGGGAAATGGGGGAGGTATTAAGGAAGATATGAGATATGGAGAGGGATATAGAGAGATGATAGAACAAGGAATAAATGGACCCTATTATGATGGGTGAGGAACATACCAAGGATATATTGAGGAGATTGAGAGTGACATGCAGTGAATGACCCTACCAGTATAGGATTAATAGTAAGAATAGGGAAGTGGATGAGTGAGAGGGATTGGATAGTGATGAGGAAGAGGTAGATGATCTTCGTGCTATGGGGAAGATTGAGGAAATCCTATGCACCACATATGAGAGAAAAACTAGAGGTCAAGGGTCCGACGCAAAAGAAGGATCTCCATTCCAGATCAAAATTAGTGTGGAACCCATAACCCCATGTGTGACTAAGAAACCTAAATAGACAAAACCAGTTAGAAAACAAGTGATTAGTAGTAGAAATATTTTAATAGGATTAGGGTTCACTGGAAGTACAATTTCAGTAAGAAGTATTTGGATATATACACCACGCGAAGGTGGTAGTACAACAAACTTCACAATGGTATGAGTAGATCCAACTATTAGGTTACCTAATTTTCATGGAGAAGGGTTAGAGGACCAAAATAAGCATTTATTTATCTGTGAGAAGATTTGGGCAATTAAGAATATTACAAATGAATATAAAAAAGTTTCACAATTGGAAATCACATTCAAAGACCACGCACTGGACTGGTATATGGACATCATAGTAAACACCCCACAAGGAGCACCTACAACTATCGTAGATGTGAAGAAGGAATTAATCAATGAATTCCAATGACCTAGTTCAGAGGATTAGTTCATGAACAAGATGATAGAGATCAAACATAATCCAAGAGAGTCATTTTGGGATATTTATCATAAGTTCAAGAGGTTGAAAGGTAATTTGAAGTATCCTATCACATATATGTAGCATAGACACTTATTTGTTAATTATTTATTGCCAAATTTGAAGTATCCATTGAGGCAATAGAAGTTCCAAAGTCAAGCTGAGGCTTTGCAAGCAGCCTTGCAATTAGAGGAGAATCAATATAAACATACAGATCTAATTGTGGAAGAGATGAGAGCAGATCTGAAGAACCTAAAATTTCAGTTTAATTAGAATAAGGGAAAGGGAAAGAGGGAATATGTTTGGTGTACATTATGTAGAATAGAAGGATATCATAAGAATGAGTTCCCAACCTTCACATAGTACTTGGGAGAAGGAATGCTAAATACTTTACCCATAGGAGGGATATGGTGTGAAATATGTAGAACACATGGAATTGACCCCTATCATTGTCACATGATGAAAAAGTATCAAATCATACCCAAGAGTACATTTTTTAATTTCTACAAGTCAGTGGGACATGAAGACAGGGATTGCAGAACTTTAGAAATAATGAAGGAGAGGACTTCAGATGCTTATAGGGTGTAGGATGAATAGATAACATGACAACCTACACAACAATTTACAACACCATTGTAGTATAATAACATGCAGTAGTTTGGACCACCACCACAATATAATAATGTGTAGCCATAGTATAATCAAGTACCCCAGTAAATACATCGCACACAGATAATCAAGCTACTAGAGGAAGCTTCAAAGGAGGAGGCCGTGGAGGAGGAGGATTTGGAGGAGGTAGAGGAATGGTAACATGTCATAACTGTCAGAAACTTGGAGAATACATAAGGTATTGTCCACAACCACTAGCGACATCTATGTATTGTCACGCAATAGACCATGATACAAAAGATTGTCTGAAACTTTTGATAAAGATATAGGAAAAGAGGAATCAAAACAATTAGAATGTTCAATGGATTTTTGTGGAAAGCATAGAAGAGGATGGGAAGAAGATCAATATAGTTACTAGAGGTGGAGCCAAGACAGAAGAAGATGCAAAAAATAAGATTCATGACCAACACCTGTGGGTCAGAAAGAATGCAACACCTGAACAACATTTTGATGCACGCAAGGAAATGGAGACCTTCAAGGAGGATAGAAAAGATATTCCGAAGGAGAATATTGCATCTACTTCAGGAATGAAGCTAGGAGATGTTATATAAATGTATGACATGCCTCACCTATTTGATCAGACTAGTAGATATCATACTTCAGAACAATTAAATAATCTTAGAAACTTTTTGGGGTCTTGTTTGAAGTTGTTGAATGATAAAACCTCTCTACAAGTTTTACAAAGTCTGTTAGAAAAGTGCAATTATGGAGAAGAGATGAAACTAGAACAAAAGAGAGTCAATCAGGTCTATAAAAAGATAAGGAAAAGTAAGGATTTTAGCCTAAATATAGACATTGGAGACTTCAAAATGGGGGATATCATACTATATTTAGTGTCTGAAGAAAATTTTATACCTAAGAAGACATGGGAATCCATGGGGGAATCCACATTAGGATATTCACCTATTCAATTGAAGCTATCAAATCAACATAGAGTTGTGCCAATTGGTATATTGAAGGGGATACCAGTAGATCTATATGGTGTGTGTACCATGGATTAATTTGAAGTGATTGATATAGTAGATAACACTCAACCTTATCCAACACTATTGGGACTGGATTGGGCATTTGATAATCAAGCTATCATTAAATTGAAGGCCAGGAAAATGATCTTTGAGTCAGGATAGTACATAGTTATTTCACCCTTAGACCCCTCAGAAGGTGGGAGATACATTGAACTCGCGACAAAAAAATTCATTACAGATGAGGTAAATTAGTTTTATAGAACTACTACACGTGCATAAGACTACATTAACCCAACTAGGAATGGAATGTTGAGATAGAGGAGAATTAGTTCATGTGCATAAGACTCTGACATAGGCCTGGAGAATTGGCAGTAGAATTTGCATGAGTTATCTACCAGAAGATGTGCAAGAATGACGCGCACATTGAGATGGATTTGGTCAGAGGTAAGAGAACCTCCTACTTTTTATGGTCATAATGATTTGGAAGAATTTTTAATAAATTTTGAATTAGATGTTTTGGAAAATCAAAGGTTATTAGTTCAATACATGGCTTTAAAAGGAACACCTGCACGTTGGTGTGGTACTCATAAAGAGAATATTAATAACTCATATCAACACAAGAGGTTACTATGCATTAGATTTGGTGCAAAGAAGGAAAACATATATTTGGAGAAGTATGATGAAGTTGGGAAACCCATATATCATATACATAGGTGCATAGTCCAATGGAGATTGGTACCAACAGAGGAATGGCCACATTATTTTATTCATGCATTATAAGGCATCCAAGGAATTGGTACACATAGTTAGAACTACACAAAGGAACTACAAACTGGGAGGAAATGCAACATAATTTTTTCATTACATTTTCATTTGAGCATGAGAACCCAATGGTAGACACAACACTAAAAGTGGTAAGAGATAGGATCTTTGAAGAGCCTAAATTTGAAATTGTCACAACTTATCAAAATTGACAAACAATCAGGAAGTTGTTACATTGTTATCACATCACAGAAGAGGATCCAATAGAAGAAAACCAACACGATATTCAGATAACAGATGTTGAGGGGGAAACAAAAGTAGAAGGTCCACAGTTAGAGTTAGAATATTTTGCTACACCACTAAATATCAAGAAAGTTAATATTGGAATGGAGGATATTCGATGCAAGATGACATAAATAAAATATCATTACTAATGTAATGTGCCACTATTTAGGGTTTAAAATGACCCTCCTCTTCATACAAGTGTTTTATGCAATGCTTGATTAATTCTGGATGCTTTTGTATAAAAGACTCATCTTCCCAAGTGGAATCTTCAGCAGGTAGTTTCCTCCACTTAATGAGATACTCTAAAATGGATCCATTCCTCAACTGGAAAATTCTTGTGTCAGTGATAGCTTTAGGCTCCAATATGACTTTTCCTTCCTCGTTAAGTTCTGGAAATATAGTTTGAACTAGGATATTGTCACCTATATCCTTCTTTAAGCATGAAACATGGAGAACTGGGTGTACTCATCAATATGCATGCAACTCCAATTTGTATGACATAGTACCAATATTTTGCAACACCTTATAAGGGCCATAGTACTTTGGTGATAATTTATTATAATTCTTGGCTTTCTTGAGGACATATATTTGTATGGTTGTAGTCTTAAAAGCACCCAATCCCCTACTTCAAAACTTCGTTCACTATGATTTCATGTGATTCTGTTCCATGGTCAAGTTGTCCTTTAAGATTTGGAGAACTTGTTGTTGATGCTCAATATGATCTTCCATTGTTTGAACCTTAGGCTTTTTATTTTAGAGAAGAAGTGATGGAAGGAGGGTGGTATCCATATAGTTCCATAAATAGTGTCATTTGTTTTGCAGTATGAAAGGAAGTGTTATACCACCATTCTACCAAGGGTAAACATTTGAACCATTTTGTTTGTTTATCAGAGACAAAGCAACAAAGGTAGCCTTCTAGACATTTGTTCACTATCTCAGTTTGTCCATTATATTGAGGATGATAGGATGCGCTATGAGCCAATTGAGTACTCAAACACGAAAATAATTATGTCCAAAAATGTCCATTGAAGATGGGATCTATGTCACTTACAATAATATTTAGGATTCCATGTACTTTTGAACTGTCTCCATGAATGCGGTGGCAACTGTACTGGCTTTGAAGGGATGAGAGAGTGTACAAAAGTGTGCATACTTGGTCAGTCTATTAACAATCACCATGATGACACTCTTTCCTTCAGACTTCGGTAACCCTGTGATGAAATCCATGGAAACCTCCTCCCAGCGTTGACTTGGGATGACTGATGGTTGTAAAAGACACGAGGTGTTAATTTTTTCCACCTTATTTTGTTGGCAAACCAAACATTCTGCCACCAACCTTTAAACATCAGTTTTAAGGTCATTCCAAAAAAATTCCTTCTTGACCCTATGGTAGGTTTTCAAAAATCTTTAGTGCCCTCCTACCAAAGAGGTGTGCAATTCCAATAGTACATTTTGTTTGAGTTGGGAGTTCTTACATAAATATAAGAGATCTTTGTACCATAGTGAATCATTTTTCCATGTAAATGTATCTAATGCACTGAAATCCTGTTGCAACCTTTCAATGAGAGTTCACACATTTTCATCATTCTTCCATTCATCCCTCGCTTATATTATCCAATTTGGTTGGATGATCGAGATAGCATAGAGAAAGGCCTCAACATATTCATCCTTTCTTGAGAGTGCATTTGCCATAACATTTTGCTTCCCTTTTTTTATAGATAATTTCAAAATCATAACCCAATATCTTGGTCACCCATTTTTGTTGTTCTTCTAAAGATAATGTTTGTTCCAAGAAGTATTTAATACTATCATTAATTTTTTTTACCTTGAAGTGCCTACCTATTAGGTAAGTGTGCCATTTCTTCAATGCATGTATTATTTCCATCATTTCATTCTCATAAATAGGTTTGTGTAAGTCCTTTCCCTTGAATGGGTGACTTTCAAAACCAAGGGGCCTTCGTTCTTGCCTTAATATTGTTAGGGTCTACCTTGACACCTTCATGAGATACAATATGACCCAAATATTATACCTCCTTCACCCCAAATAAACATTTGTATGGTTTGGCATATATTTATTTCTCCTTTATTAGTTCTAGCACCTTGTCAACATGTCACACATGATCCTCCCAAGACTTGCTAATATTATCAAAAAATACTAACACAAATTTTTGAAGGAAGGGATTGAAAATGGAATTTATCAACCCTTGGAATGTGGAAGGTGCATTTGTAAGGCCAAAAGGCATGACCAAAAATTCATAATGCCCTTCATGAGTTCAAAATGTTGTTTTTGGGATATTTGCTTCCTTCATTCTAATATGATGATACCGTGAATGGAGATCCAACTTTGTGAAATAGATTTCTCCATGTAGTTCATATAACATTTCATCAATGAAGGGAATGAGAAACTTGTCTTTAATAGTAATATTGTTGAGCTCTCTATAATTTGGACACAAACGCTATGAGCCATCTTTCTTGAGTACCATTACCACCGGTGCAGAGTAAGAACTTTGGCTAGGTCTAATAATGCCAGCCTCTAACATTTCTTCAACCACTTGCTCAATTTCATTATTTTGGGCATAAAGGTATCTGTAAGGCCTAATGTTAGGAGGAATAATCCCAAGAATTAGGTGAATAGCATGATCATGATATCGAGTGGATGGAACACCTTTGGGAATATCTTCAAATACTTTGGAATGCTTATCAATGATCCCTTGGATATCTAGGGGAATAGATGGCTTAGATGTTTGAACATATAGTGAGCATAGTTGTGCAATTACACCCTAATGCCCCTTTTTCAATAATTTTTTCATGCCATTAAATCTTATCACCTTATTGGTTTTCCATGTGATACTCAACTCAATTTATTTTCCTTACAATGAAAATTTCATGAAAAGTTCTTGAAAATTAAAATCCATTGTTCCTAATGATTGTAACCATTGGATTCCTAGTACGCAATCAGCACCACCCATGGGTATAGCAATAATTAGACTATTCATTACATATTCCCCCATAGTAAGATTGATATTATTTCATTTTCCTAAGAAATTGATAGTTCTTCCATATGGTATCATTACTTGAAACTCTGGTGCTGGATATTCAAAGCAATTAAGATATTTGGCTAATTTATAGTGAATGAAATTATAAGTACTACCAGAATCAGTTAGGACTATTACCTTTTTATTTTTGATATATCCTTCGATCTTGTGGGTTTGAGGAGGGATAATTCCAACCAATGCATTACATGATATTGTGGGAGTCAAATCTTCAGAAGAAATTGCTTCTATGTTTTCATCTTGAGATGGTTCTTATTCTTGTTCTTGTTCTTCTTACTTTTTACAATCTATGTAGAATAATTTCTTCTCACCACACTTATGTCCCTTACTATACTTGCTGTCACAATTAAATCATAAACCATTTTCTTTTCTTTCCTCCAATTGTTGAGGTGTCAACCTTGTAGGTTGAGGTGTTTTATAAGAAGGAACATTATTATCTCGATAGATGTTAGGAGTGGTCCTTCTAGTAGCCATAGCCATATTTTTACTTTCAACATTTCTTGCCACCCTAAATGTATTCTCCAATGATTTTGGTTCCCAAAGTCGAACCTCATGTTGAATGATATCCTTTAAATTTTCTATGAATACATCAATTAGGTGCTCATCTGGAATATTTGTTATCTTTATATTCAATATTTGGAATTTATCAATATGCTCTGCAATTGAACACTTTTTCTTGAGATTTATCGATTGACTAAAGAAGGTATTGCTTCTTGTATCCTCATAGTGTGCTATCATTGTTTATGTGAAAATTGTCCAAGTGACAAGTTATTTGTGAAAATAAATCCATCGATAGCACACAAATTGATTGGGTTCTAAATATAAAGAATTAATTCATACCTTTTGTGTATGTGGCACATTATGTATATCAAGGAATTGCTCCATCTGAAGTATCCATGTGATTAGGTCCTTTCCATCAAACTTCCTCATATCAATCTTAGGAAAGTGGTTGGTATTCAACCCAAAGTTGGAGTTTCTCCATTCTTGATTCATCTTCCTTGTGTCCTCATCATAAATTTCATGGGATACTTTTTCACTTTCAGGTGTCCTCTCTATTAGGAAATTTTCCAATCCTTCCATGATCTCCCTTTCTAAACCATCCATCACACCATGTAGTTTATCTTTTGTTACTGTCTTCTTTTGTAAATAATTTATGTCCTTACACATTTATTCACATTCATCAAGATTCCAAGTAGGATTGTCTAGAGGATTATTTGGTGTAGAAGTTTCCTTTTTTGGTGGCATGTTGGCCAAGTATCACTTTTAAAACTTGATTTTGAGGTGGTTCTGATAGATGATCTTTCTTCAATTGTATCTCCAAATTTTTTTCCCTTCTGGGTGTGGAATATTTTATTTTGTAGTTCTCTTATATTTCTTCTCTGTAAGGCCACAGTTTTGATCAAAATTGGATGTGCCAAGTGGAAGTTATGGTAACTTCCCCACAACTTGTGGATGTTTTTACCTTCCATGAGAGCGTACTTGTAAAGAATGCCGAGACCACAATATCGGATAATTGATTCTGAAACTTGTACCAAAAATACTACACACTATCCTCTGTCCAATGCATCTCGTCTCACTTAATTTGAATACTCATTGAATAAGATATCATCATTTTACCTAGAATACCTGTTTGATACTAGTTAATATGACTAGTCAGATACCCTATCTTGCACAAGTGTATCTACAAAATTAGGATGACCTAGAAGCTGAAATTTTTTATCACAGATAAATTGATAATTTATATGAATATCCTTCATATTTCAGGGTCTGGAATGTTACATAAAACATTTCATAGTGAAATTTCTGTAATGACTAAACTCAGGATGATTCCCAAACCCTATCTTATAGAAGCAATATCTCCAAAAGTATAGTTCCTCGGGAGTTAAAATTTGAACCCAACGTATCTTTATCTGTCTACTAAATATACTCCAAGGGGTTCCTTCTGAAACATAGTAGAAAAAAACGTTATAGTGAAAATTCCAAGATGTCTCAGATGTAGTAACGAAACCTCAAGACCTTGAGATCTGATACCAAATGTTAAGAACAAAATATCAATATAGCATAGAACAAACCTCAGAATAAGTACTCAAAGCCTTGAAAAAGAGATAATTTCAGATAATAATCCTTTTTGAGGTGGAAAATTCCTTATAAACCACATAAATTTCCAAATGAAAAAGTCCCCTTGGTATATATAAGAGACTAGGAGTTACAATTACAACTAATGGACCCAAGCCGACATAAATAAAATAACATTACTAATGTAATATGCCCAAATTAAGGGGTAATGTGCCACTATTTAGGGATTAACAAGAAGATTGCAAGTATTGGTTATTATTGGGACAACGAGGTAGTATAAAGCATAACATAGTTATTGTGCTAATATAGTGACTTATTTCCAACAACATTTTCAAAGATGAAAGGGGTAGAAGGAGAACTTGGAGAAATGAATATTCCTCTAAGACCAAATTCCATACGAATAAAATAAAGACCTTACAGGATGAATCCAGTATATAAACAAAAATTTAAGGCATAAATTGACAAGATGTCAGAGGTCGATATAATAAAACATGTTGAAGAATCAAAATGGATTATCCCCATGGTAGTTCAGGAGAAAAACCATGGGGGAATTAGAATTTATGTATACTTGAGGAAGCTAAATGATGCTTGTCTGCATGATCCCTTCCCTACCCTATTTACATATAAAGTAGGATAATGTAGGAGGAAAATAATCATACTCATTTACTGATGGGTTTTCAAGGTATCACTAGATAAAGACAACATCAAAGGATCAACATAGGATCACATTTTCCATAGAATGGGGCTCATATCAATACACAATGATGCCTTTTGGATTGAAGAATGCACCTTCAATTTTTTCAAGGGTAGTAGTAGCTACATTTAAGGATTTTATACATAAGTTTTTGGGAGTTTATTTACATGATTGGACACTATTTAGTTTATTCAAGGATCATGTCTAAGTATTAATATTGATGTTAGACAAGCATAGACACTGTTAGATTTCATTGAACATTAAGAAATTCATATTCAATGCACAATTTAGAATTTTGTTAGGGCATGTGGTGTGTAAACAGGGTCTGCTGGTTGATCCTACCAAAATTGTTGTCATAGTTAATTTACTACCACCTAAGTTAGTGCACCAGTTAAAAAGTGTGCTTGGTCATACAAGGTACTATAGGAAGTTTATAAGGGGATATGCACAGATTACTGTTCCCATGGAGAAATTTTTGAAGAATGACATTAAGTATAAATGGAATGATGAGTGCCAACAAAGTTTGGATATCTTGAAGGACAAAATGGTGATAGCACCAATTTTGGTATTTCCTGATTAGTCAAAGGAGTTCCATGTTCATGTGGATTCATCTTCAATAGAATCGGGAGTAATATTGACACAACTAGGAGAAGGTGATATAGATTACCCTATAACATTTGCAAGAAGGAAGATTTCAAACTCATATTAGAATTACGACACAACATAAAGAGAATGTTTGGCTATGGTGTATGCATTGCAGAAGTACAAACATTATTTTTTAGGCCAACATTTTAAGATGTTCACAGATCACTCTTCTCTTAGATATTTGGTTAATAATCTAGTGTTGGGGGGAAGAATATGCAGATGGTTGTTTTTATTTAAGGAATTTTATTTTGAAGTAGTTGTGAAGCCTAAAATATTGAATACATTTCCATATCATCTATCCAGGATAACTAATGGAGAGGAACCAAGCAAATTGGAGGAAAACTTCCTAGATGCACAACTATTTTCAGTACAAATTGTTGTTGAATATTTTTCTAACATTATTGAATTTTTGAGTACATGATTTTCCCCAAAGGAATTAAATACTGCGCAGAAAAAGAATTTGGTAGTTAGAGATAGAATGAATCCAAATTTTCAAATTATATTTGAATTTAGTTTTGGATGATTGCAAATATGCACAAGACTTAGTCACACAGTTCCATTATTCTTGGTTGATTATAATCATATCTTTGGTGGTTTGGGTACACCTCAAATACAGTGTATTTTTCCAAAGGATTGGAAAGTGTCGTGCAACAAAATACACAACTTTGTGGCACAGATCAAATGAAAATACAAGGAAGGATAATTTAGCACATTTGCAATGTATTTTTATGAAATAAAGGAGAAGGTAGCTGAGACATGGAGGATACCACCTGAAGTGGTGGGAGAACACAAGAACATAACTAATTTTTAGGTATCAAGAAAATGTGTGGATTCAGGAAAAGAGATCCAAAGAAGAATTGTCTCTATATAAGGTGTTGTTCCACAACAGAGGAAGTTAAATGGGCCATGAAATACCGACCATATGAATGGAAAGTATCAGTGGTTTTAAAGAAGGGACAAAAAGGAAAGTAGCCAGTAGAAGCTGGCACATCGTACAAATCCAACAATCCAACATCAAATACAAGGAAGGTTGCAGAGAATGAAAAGGACATTGGAGGGAGCATGATAGCAAGAAAACCTAGATAGAAGAGAAATATTCCAAAGCCATCATCGCAAGAGAAGGATAACACTAAAGTGACCAATGGGGAAGTACATAAGGATAAGAATATTCCTACACAGGAGGAACTCGGAGGAGGTGATGTACTTGACATGGAAGTACCAACATAGACATACACTCTATCGATGAAGAGGAAGGTGCTATAGGCAGTAGGCTAGAGAAAGAATATGAAGGAACAGAAGAGCATCGCATAGTTACCATTGACAGAGGATGAAGCAGATATTCTTGCTGAGAAAGTACAAGACTGTGCAGTAAAGGCATGATATGACCTAAAACATCAGAGGGAAGAAATCATAAAGAAGTTTTTAGAATTTAAGGAGACTTTGGAACAACTAAAACTGAATGTAGCATAGTAGAAGGTGTAATAGAAGGCACAACCACAATAGAATTCTCAAGAAGATACAATCCCAGTGCAGGAGATGGTCCAAATTATAGCGTCGGGAAGTGAGAATTTATCTATCACTCATAACATGATACAAATGGACGAGGAGACAACACAAAAATAGTTGAAAGATATCAACCACTTGGACTTGGCATTGGCCAAGATCCCCACTAAAGCATTGTATAAACTGTAGGTTAATGTAGCACAAAAGGTTCAATCAAAGGGCATGTGTAGAAGAGATAGAATTACAAATGACTAAGGAAATAAGAGACACACTGAAGATAACTCTCAACAAGGTGTAGGTTGAGAAGGAAGAAGTGAAACAACACATGTTCCAGATAGAGCAGCGTGTAGAAGAAGTATTCAAGTCAATTCCATAAAGTGTTCAAGAATGGGTGCATTTAAGGACAGAGGAGAATATTGAAATGATATAACAAGCCATGGAGAACTATAAGATCCATATCATAGACTTGATGGCACTCTTATAGCTAAGAACACCACCATAAGTTAGATCATAGAGAGAGTAGGAGTTAGCAAGGAACATGGAGAACATGGCATGTGGTATCAAGGAAGTTACATAGTTATACGATAGAAGTGTGCAACTATGGAAAAGTCTGTAGGAGGACAAAAAGTTGCAGTAGTTGGAACAAAAGGAAGAAGGATTCAACACAATCATGAAGTATTTGAAGCAAAATAATAAGGCAATGAACATACAGGAGAGGTTGAGGAGCACGCGGGAGATAAAGAACTTGCAGAAAGAATTGAAGAATGTACAAGCAGAAAAGAAGTTGAGGAAGTCTCGGTTGGATCCATTGCAAGAAGGTGTAGAGAAGATGATGATAGAGATGAATGCAGCCAAGGGAAAAATGGAAAACCTTAGGTTTGAGGCTGAAGAAATACGGAAGGATCATATCAAACCACAAACTGTAGAGTCTATTGCAGAGAAGAGTGGGCAAGTGAAGAATCATGCTAAATATATTTCAGGTAGATTCCAAGAGTCATATAAGTATGTAAAACATGCAAACACTACATGAGTGGCTCAGGACGAGCCACAGGTAAGTGTTTGGGGCCTGTTGGAGTAGGTTATTTCAGGATTTTTTGGGGAAATGCACAAAACATTTGGAAGAAAGTTAGAAATGGGACCACAAATGGAGTGCACATCAAAAGTCTAGGAAAAGAAGTGTGACAGAAGGCAAGTAAAGAAACATGCTGGGAAATAGGGAAAATAAGTGTGAGGAAGAGGAAAGGAAAAGGTAGAAACAAGGACATCATGATGAGGAAATGGTTGGATCGAGAACCAACCGCACACAAGAGGTTGTAATGTGGAAAAATATAATCCACTTGGGGTTAGGGTTTTGGGTCCTTGTTGTAATGGTTTTAACCCATTTTGGTAGTATAAATATGTATTGTAAGAACTGAGGAAATCATATATGTGATGGCATGGTTTTGATTATTTTTTATTCATAGTCATTATCTTTTGGTTGAGAGTTGTGAAACTAGTGTTGAATCAATTTTGGAGATTTATTTATTGTAACTAAGGGTTAGTTTGCAAGCTGTGGAGCTTGATGTGACACTGGTCAGCCTCACCTATGCACCATACTTTTGACTGTGGCGAGTAAAAAAAAAATGTTTAGGGCCCCAAAACGGCCCCAAAAGTACATCAAGATGTGTTGACATGAAAACATACAAAATAAGCTATTTGGATTATGTGAGAGGCCACCCGTATCCACCTGGAGGATGTGTGGGGCTTTAGACAACCCCAAAAGTGTATAACCCACAATTACAAAGTAGTACATAAGAACGCGTTAAACAAAAAATGGACACTAGGAGCCAGTTAGAATAGGTGGGTGGCCACCAATATCCATTTGGATCAATATTCTCCCTTTAGGAAGAAATGGTATCCATTGTGTTGAGTTCCCCCATCAGGAGAGGAAATTTTGTTGGATTTGGCACCAGGTGAGCCACGTGTGTCCACTATATGATTAGTGTATTCTTGTTCCATGCAGTCATGGTTTAAATTTGTGGGTATCAGTTGTTCTGCGATCTCAGAGGTGTCCAATAATGGTGGAAAATATGGCCGAAGGAAGTCCACATTGAATACTGGATGCAGACCAAGGAAGGGTGGAGTGCTGAGCTCAAAATAATTTCTACCCACCCCCTTGATGATAGTGTAAGTCCCATAACGAAGTGGGAAAAGATTTCGATGGGGCCCGATGAAACGCTCCTTATTAAAATGTAACCAGACTTTGTCACCAACCTGAAACTGGTGTGGTACCCTGTGTTGATCATGGCATTTCTTGTACTTAACATTGGATTTCTTTAAAATATTTTGGACCTGTTGGTGGATGTGCTAAATCCACTCAATGAATATGGTGGCTTTATCAATCACAAAATGATTAGGGGAAGAGTCTATCTATGTAGTGGCAAGAGGAAGTGCAACATCAATGGGTCCCAAGGGTTGGAATCCCAGACCCACTTGAAATGGGCTATGGCTGGTGTAACTATGGAGATCCATGTTGTAACTGTGTTGGACATATGGCAGATTCTTGTCCCATGTACATGGATGCTTATAATTGTACATGCGTAGGATGTGCACAATCATCCAATTGACGACCTCTATTTGGCCATCGGTTTGGGGGTGGAAAGAAGTGGATTTGGTGAGCTTGGTGTGCAACAGAGACCAGAGACTCAACCAAAAGATACTGAGGAACTTGTTGTATCGGTTGTAGATGATGGTCTGTGGTATCCCAAAGTCGACCCACACTCGTTCAAAGAAGAGCTTGGTAGTATCTGCCACTATGACATTCTTCTTACAATCTGTGAGGATGGCCATATTTAAAAACTGATCAATGAACATGAACACGCAGTCATTTCCTTGCATGGTGGATTGAAACCCAGATATGTAGTCCATTGATATGGATTCCCAAGGCTTCTCAAGAATAGGAAGAGGGGTGTATAAGCCTTGCTTCTTGATGTTTGGTTTGGAAATGGCATAGGTAGTACAATATTTCATATACTTACTGACGTCCTATCGAAGTTTTGGCCAATAAAAATGTTTCTGAAGAACAACTACAATTTTCTCTACGCCAAAATGCCCTTCCACGCAATTGTAGTGGGATTCTCAAATTATATTTGCACGCTCACTTGTAGGAACACAGAGATGGCCCAGGTGGCATAATATTTCATCCTAAATGTGAAAATTAGTGACAGTTGAGCTTGTACCCAAGAGATGGTAGGTGGTGGTGAAGTCTGGATCTTTCTAATAAATTTGGGGCCACTTAGATGCCTCATGTCCACAGGAATGGAGCACATTGGTGAGTGCAGCCACAGGAGGTTTACTGAGGCAGTCAAAAAGATGTTTGGAGATACATGTTTTATACTTGATGTTGAGATGGAATTGTTGTAGGTAGGTGGACCACTTCTGATGGCAGTCGTTCTGCAATTTCCCCTGTGTCTATATGAACTACAGAGGCTTGTGATTAGTGTGTATGATTGTCCTTTTCCCTAGAATATAATGTTTTCATTGACAACATGCTTGTACAATGGAATAAATTTCCTTGTCATAGGTGGGGTATTTCCGGACAATATCAAAGAGTGTCTCACTATGGTATGCAACCGGATGCCCGTGTTGAGTGAGAACTGCACCCACAACATAGTCATATGCATCAGTCTCAATCTCGAATGGTTGCTACAAATCGGGCAAGGAGAGTACTGGATATGAGCACACGTGTTGCTTCATATCATTGAATACTCGTTGTTTCTCCTTTCACCACACTAACTTGGCCCTACCACTGTTAGAATATTGGATGTGCTTGTTTAACCATTGAAAATATAGCAATATTGTCACCCAACCATAGGCCAAAGCCACCCCCAAGCACCTTAACCTTGATAGAGAATCATTCCATAAGCAAACCCTAGGCTAGATAGTCAAACAATATAGCACACCTCTCTCTATGGATAACACACCAAGCAAGAATAACTATAAGAGGCCAAGAAAAAAGTCTAAACCATAACCAAGAGAGAATCCGAGCCAAAAACTGAAATCTGCTAGTTGCAACAGCTACAACTGCAACTCTTCTCCAAACTTTCATACCACTGCAGTTGTGAGGTGTGTGTACAAATGAGCTCAAGTGCCCTTTATTTATATTCCTCCAAGTCACTTAGCTGGGCTGACTTCTTCTCTTGGAGACTAATAACTTAATATAAATCATTCTCTTGAGCCGACTAGTCTTCTAGGGTTATTTAGGGTTTCTTCTTGCTTCCCATAATAATCTATTCTCATCAGGTTTACACATGGAGGTAAATACCTCATGTAGATACCATAATATCAAGACTCCCTCCTAGCTAGGGAGGTATTGAAGGTAATGGTCTTGAGAGAAAACATGCCATTCACCCGGTAGCATCACCATAGTCATATAAACTATCTCACGATTAGATCACAAGCACCATCATCACTATCAATGTCATCTAACAAAATCAACTGCATCATTTCATGAAACCATACTCCATATCTGTAATCAGACATGATGCTGGATAAGTCACTCACTCCACAGAGTGATACAATAACCATTATTCTAATCTGAGCATTTTTCCTAGAATAATAACTGTCCTGGACCATTTTTTGCTTGGAGAATGTCAATCCACCAACACACTGACCATCCATCTAGTTGATAATCATTTTCAATACTTTTGATAGTTTACAAGGAAGTCGGAACAATTCCATTCAGTAGAACACAACTGTGTCTATCCATAGTAGTACACAACCTAAATCTAGTGGTACACTACCGCACCAAGTAGCACACATCTACTTGATCAGTGACATATAGTCACAATCAGTGGAACACATGCACCATAGTAGCATACAACTACTATCTAGAGACATATAGTTTCCATAGAAATCATATCATATGATATCAAACTGCACAAAAAAACAATGTCATGATATAAAATGAATCATCTGGGCCATTCTTCCACTCACATATGTGAGATCTAGAAGAGCATCTGCCATCAGAGAGTAAAACATCAACGATGGGCTATCTAGATTATTCTTCTCAAGCAAGGAAGAATAAATGTCATCATTTTTTTTTATCCTGGACCATTCACCTATCTGGGCCATTCCTCCGGCACTAAACAAAGTGAAACTTGGAGAGAGTGAGTCTTCCCTAGGGAATGCTTGTCCTTGATTGTTGAACCTAGACCATTCACCTATTTGGGCCATTCCTCTGGCACTAAACAAAGTGAAAACTAGAGAGAAGAATCTGCCCTAGGGAATGAATGTCTGGACCATTTCCTAAGGAAATGACTGTCCTGCACCAACCTCCAAAATGAATCATTATTCTAAACTTCTCACAACTATGAGCTTCGAAAGAATGACTTTCCGGCGAGGTAGACCAGTCTTCTTGACCACTACTGAGAGTGACCATCAAGAAGAGAGACTGTCCTAGACCATTCCCCCACATTGGCCACAAGGGGAATCAATGTCTATGGTACATCAACAATCCATCGAACCATTTTCATTATGAAAATGATTTTTTGGTCTAGACCATTTTCTGAACTAGAAAATACCTGTCCGTTAGAAATGTCAAACATATTTTCAAACTAGAAAGGGAATTGCTCATCTTGGACCATTTTTCAAACTGAAAAATGACTGTCCATAAATCAATAACGCATCATTTCTCCCTCCCAACATGGGATTCATTTATTCCCTTTTCAATAAGGAAGTCATCTCCATGAGCTCCAATTTTTTTCTGAGTATGCCAACTCTTTCATCTTGGATAGAGGCTTTACCAAAAATATATTCTTATCTGCTCATCTGTGGATATATAATAAAGAACCACTTCTCCTTTCTGGAACTCATCACAGAGAATTTAATGCTTGATCTCAATGTATTTTGGTCTTTCTAGAACATTGGTTTTCTCTGAAGGCTTCATATATCTCTGATCAATATAGTATATCAATGTTGGATTCATCTTTGTTTCCTGCTTTTTCATAACAATGTGGCAAGGTTCAAACTGGAACATATCCAAGTGGTACTTCTTCTGGCATCATGAGAGTTTTTCATGGATTAACAATCCATCATCCTAAGCTTATGAGTAACCATTATGATACAATATATCTATTATAGAAAGTTTTCACCATGCTTTTGTTGTGCATTGGAGGCTCTGCACCAAGTTGTTTGAATTCCTATAAGATATTCTTCCATCTGCATACAAGACTCTCTTTCTGGTATAACTCAAAACCTTGAGGTTTCTCTACATACGCTTCTTGTTCAATTATTCTGAGAACATTCCTTACATTTATCTGATGTAAACTCCATCCCATGGATATTGCAGAAGATATAATGGCTTATGTAGAGGTATTTCTGGAACAAGATATCATCATAGCCCTCTCCCTCCATCTAGGAGAACCTTGGTTCTAGACCTCACAATGCTTTCATTAATAAGTATTCCATACATTGTTCTTCATCACAACTTTCATTTGTCCTACTTGATTGCTTCTAGAAGGTTCAGATCAAGTTGGTAGTCTTGTGATTCTCGACATAATGACTGGTTGTTCTAGATTTTCTTTCTCTCTTGGAATCTTCATGTTCTTCCTCATGTTTCTCTTTGGCTCTTGGTATAATGGAGTTTTCTATAGATTCCATGCCCTACAGATTCCAACTTCTTCCTTTCAGGATGTGGATGGACAACTAGGGATACTTTAAGGTTTCTTTTCGAAGAAGACTTCTTCTAAAGTCAAACTGAACACGTGTTTCTTTTCATGGTTTCTACCATTGATGGGAACATGAATAGAAACTTCATCATCTTCAATGGATCATATTATTTAGGATTATGTCCCTCCTAATACTTGATTCATGCATGAATGCATGCTCTTCTTTTGGAATTATATAATTGGCTCCCTCCATCTAACAGAGTCCACGCTTCTATCTGCATCCTTATTGCCTTCCGCAAAGTGCCATAAGTCTTTTTCCAATTTCCTCTTGATTGCTGATTTCTTTCCATTTTTACTTCTTCAACTTTGATTCTGATTTCGGTTATCTTGCAGTGGTTACTTATGTAATAGCTTCCACATGAATTGTTACCAGGGGTTATTGATGTAATTCATCCTTTCATGTGTATTTCCTGACTTGTAGTCATCGTGATAGAAATCCTTATCTTGTTGTTCTTTTATAGGTATAGTTTCTCTTTGAACATATTATCTTCTAAGAAATAGATATGAAATATATGTACAAAAACTATGTAAACATGGTATGTACAAGAACTATGAAAAATATTGTTACCTTGTCTTAGAAGAAGAAGTTTGTTTTATCCTGCTTGGTCTTCTTTGAGGGTTTCCTTTCTTCGACAACTGATGCTTCGTGTGTTTCCTTCCTTTTCTTTAGCTTGGGACAATGATTCTTGTAGTGACCATATTTTCGACAGTTGAATCATTGTATTTTTGACATATCTTTTCTTGATTTGGCTTCTTCCTTGAGCCAAACTTCCTTTTATTCCTGAAATTCTTGAACCTTGTTGTGAAGGCTTGATCATTGTATTTATTTTGGGGTTTATCTTTTTCAATAATCCTTTATTCTTCTTGTGCACAACAAGTCCAAAGTTCTTCAAATGTAGGATACTCTTTCCTTGTGTTCATGCTTGCAGCAAATGCATCCCATGTCTTGGGAAGATGAGTGAGTACTATATTTACTAGTTCCTTCTCTGAAATGATTAATCCAATATCTTGTAGTTGATCTCTTAACTGAGATATTTTCACAAAGTATGATGTTATGTTGTCATCATCATTCATTTTCATGTCACATAGCTCATTCTTCAGACTCATTACATGTCCAATGTTTTTGACTGAGAAGAGGCTTGTTAGGGCATCGTACATCTTCTTAGATAAGTCAAGATGGGAGATGTAGGGTATCAAGTGGTAATTTATAATGATACTCATGACATTGATGTCATTGTCTTTGAACTTATCCATAACTGCAACGTTCTAAGGTTCCTTCTCTTTTCCTTCTTCAAACTCTGGTTCTACAATATTTCCTTTCACGATATCTAACACTTTATTCTTAGCAAGGATGAGATCAATCCTTGTCTTCCATGCTTTGAAGTTAGAATCCCCTTCCAACTTGTTTTCTGACTTCATAGAGTAAGTCATAATTTCTTTGACTTGGTGAACCCTTGATTATGACCAAAAAATCAAACTTGACATCGTAGCTTACTGAGAGTACTAGGAGATGTGTTAGGCTAGGGAACACTAGTCTATCCAGAAATTAGGTCAATCTCTTCACTTAAGGTGCCTCAACAAGAGGGTTAGGGTTTTGTTGTTGTAGCAGAAACTAACTGCAACTGCAACTAAGAAAATCCTCCCAATCTATCTTCCAATGGTTAGACTGTCCGAAGATAGTGTGGGCCCATAACCTGTTAGAATATAATGGATTTTATCATTTAACCATAGACAATATAGCAATATTTTCACCCAACCATAGGCTGAAGTCACCCCCGAGCACATTAACCTTGATAGCGAATCATTCCAGAAGAAAACCCTAGGATATATAGCCAAAAAAGATAGAAAACCTCTCTCTAGGGATAACACACCAAGAAATAATAACCATAATAGGCCAATAAGAAATTCAAAACCATAACCAAGAGAGAATCCCAACCAAAAACTGAAATCTGCTAGTTGTAGCAGTTGCAACTGCAGCTCTTCTCCAAACTTGTGCACCACTTCAGTTGTGAGGTGTGTGTACAAATGAGCTCAAGTTCCATTTATATATATTCCTCTAATTTACTTAGTTGGGATCAATTATTCTCTTGAATACTAATAACTTAATATAAATCATTCTCTTGAGCCGACTAGTCTTCTAGGATTTTTTAGGGTTTCTTCTTGCTTCCCAGAATAATTTATTCTCGTTAGGTTTACACATGGAGGTAAATACCTCCCAAAGCTAACATAATATCAAAAACCACGTTCCTTGGTCACCTGGCTGAGGGCCCATGCAATATGGGAGAATCCATAGATAATTTTAGGGGCAAAATTTTGCCACTGGGCGAAATGTTAGAGTTTAAATTTTTGAAGGGGCGAATTTTTATTGAAGTAGTTTTTAAGAAAATTAAAAGTTTTATCCCAAATATTAAATTAAACAATATATATGGTAGATTATTCATCCCATAAAGAAAATCTGAAATTCCAGTGGAAAGAGGGTTCGCCCTCCTGATTTCATGACAAAATTTCGAATTCGCCTGAATATTTTAGAATCCATTTTTTTGGTGAGTGAATCGCCCTGCATATCCTAGAATCAAGGATTTAGGGAAAATATTTATCCTTCATATCCTTTTTTCAAGGTTTTATAGCATCGATTTCACTCATGGTGATTTTCTTGAGGCCACAATTTCTCCCATTGAATTTTCGGTTTCCCCCTGCATTTTCAATTTTTGGGTCGCTGGCATGCATTTTCTTTCCATTTTTATCTGTATTACCAAGATTAGTGGGTATCACCAAGATTTTAACACATTGGAAACAATTTTGATTTTTGGAAACCTCATCTCCAAGTGCTGGAAATGTGTTTTGGCATTTTGGAGATAGATTCTTTAAAAAAAAGCCTCTGAAATGCAGATGAATCATGCTAGCGGTATTTTAAAATTTTGAATTCCATTTAGTTGTTTAAGTCAGTGTATTGGATGTATTAGGTGACGTTTTGATCATTGAAATGAAATAAAACAAAAAAATGCTAACCCTAATATCTTATTAATCAAGTTATAAATGGAGGGATTGGGTCTCCTTTAATGATAACCCTATTTTTGGCTTTATTTCAAAATCTGAAATTTGTGGGTGGTATTCTGAAATATTTAACATCTTTTGTTTTTATTGCATATATGTTTATTTTTGGCTATGTTTCATGTCCTGGCCATATCATATCCTAATTTTTTCAAAATTTGCTACTTCCATATCCATGAGACTTAGCCATTTTGAACAGTGATTGCTTTGTGGTGAGCAATGGGTGCATACTTGGATACAAACTTGTAAAAACATAGGAATTTTTTGTTTTTTCACTGGAGAGGCCTCCTAACTTGTATTTATAGTTTTCATGGTTTCCAAAACTCATGGCATGAGTGCCTTTTTTCTTATTTTCCATTAGAACAGTGGTTGTAAACTTGTAACAATAGTGGCTTTTAGTTTCTTTTACACAAGAATTGCTTATTAATTTTTTTTATAGAAACACCTCATAAGAAATACAATGATTTATTGAATACCAAAATTTGTAAATGATGATCTCATGGTATTTATTAAAGTTTAAATTATTTTGATTCATTGTTTGTTATTAATCATTAACTAAGGATTTGTTTTCATGGTTTTAATATTTTCAAATTCCTATGTAGTATATAATTTTTCATTTGGGGAAAGGTTACCTAAGTCATCATAGACTCCCAACATACCTTGACATCCCCTGAAATTTGAGTGGTCTCTCCAAACATACTGGGTATGTCTCCCCTTGCGCCCACTTATTGGAACTTTGGTTGAACATTGATAAAAATAATCCTTTCTTGTACAACAATTTCCCGTTATAGATGACATACTATTTGAAGAACCAACATCTCCTGCCCATTTATTCCAATAATATAATAGTGAAGCTGAGATTCTTTTACTATTTCCAAACTGTTAGAGTAAGTACATTCTTTTCTAACATCCTTTACATTGGTTTTTGTCTGAGTTATTCTTGTGAATTTAAAGACACTTCTCATATTAGGTCATTCCATTTGCAATGAGTAGAGTATGCCACATGAACTAGGATAAATTATATAGAAAGTACTTGAATATTATAGTTTAGTATGAATAAGGGTTTGTGTAAATGGGAGTCAATTTTCCAACTAGTGAAAAACCTTTGTTTTTAGCCTTCTCAATTGGGGTGGTTATAGGATTTTTATTCAAACTTCGAAGTAAGGAAACTCTCTAGGAATAATTGTTGTCATGTCCACTTCTAGTGAAAGTAAAAAGGACCTTTTTGATGCCTTGTCTCCAATGGAGAAGTTTATTCACATCCCAAGTTTTGGCATCATTAGATTGATCATACTAGTTTTACAATGCTCCTTGAAGACAAAGAAAGGATTCCTCGTTGTCAACATGGTAAATAAATAGGAAGGAATGGTATATATATTGGAATGAGGTATTAGAGATGTTAGGTCAAAGATTATTCAAGTTTCTACTGGTTCCTTCATCAATTTGAAACTTGAATAGGATTGAATTATAGATGAGGAGATGAAGACACATATGATTTAAGTTGTTGTAGATGACCTGTTAGTTTTGGGTTTCCCATGACATATTGTATTTATAGAATTGTGTTGGCCACACTTTATAACTTCTTGACAAAATGTTTCAATAAAAACCATTTGAATATTGGTCTATATTGAGGAAAAGATGCCACTTTATGTCTCCCCAGAGTTCTCAAGTTTTGGATTGCTCTATCCTTTAAAATAAGTGGGGAATAGTCAAATGTATCTAATGAATAGTTTATTACTTTATATTCAACATTTGTAATCATCTATTTTCTAAATGTTCACTAGAAAACATCAATGATGGCATAAAACTCTACCAAGGAGGCATAATTCCCAAGTATTAAATTCAATCCCCCTAAGGCATAAAGCAATAGGTTCTAAAATCACCTATTGGTTAGTAAATGAGGATCAAAACACAATCTACTACAATTTTATTTCAAATGTGGTGCCATAGATAATGCTCAACAAGTATTCAATAAAAAAATTGAGCAAAAAGGTGTAGTCTCACAGAATGCAATTATTGTATGAGATGTCAACGTGGGTATGTCCAAGATGTCCTACATTTGATTGAGAAAATGGTATAGGTTGAGATTTTTGTGGTGGCGGAGATAGTCCTACTTATTTGTCTTACAATTTCAAATAATATTTTTTTTCATAACACCATATTAGTAGAATATCAAAAGAGATGGTTGTTGTAGAGTATTCAATTCAAATAAAAATTGATAAAGAAGAGTCGAAAGAAGGTTTGTATGTTAGTCTTTTGAAGCAAGCCATAAATATTTTCCATTGGAATTAGGGAAACCATTTAAAGATTGACATCAAGGAAATGGGTTTCTTGCAATTTAATAGGTTATGTAGTAGATCCAAGTAAAGATATTTGTGTGGTTGTTGAAGGATGTGACCTTATCAAATCTCTAGCTTCTTCTATTTCCAACACTTCTCACAAACTAATCTAAACTCAAAGACTCAAGATGATTTCAAAATTTTGGAAATAATGTCAAGGTTTCTTTTAAGTACAATGTAAACATTGAAAAGTATATATGTATCTTCTCTCTCAAAGGTGTGGAAAACTCCAAATTAGACATTGTTCTTTTTCTAAAGGATATATTGTCTTTCGCACCTTTTCCATATATATTTTTTTGTTTAGGAACTAAAGTAATTCAAACTTCCATCAAGTTCATTCTCTTTGATCCCATTGTTGCAAAAATTCTCTAAACGAGTTGTGGTTCAATGTAACATGAATTTGCAGTTCTGGGAATCTCATTGAAAGCACAATCTTGTAATTATTTTCACAACATTTTTTGGTTTTGTTTTTCTTTATATGCCTTGTTGTTTCATAACTTAAATTCTGGTGTATAAGCTACCTACTATTTTTACCATCATGCAAATTCCCATGTACAACCATGCTTGTTGTTTCATAACTTAAATTCTGGTGTAAGTTACCTATTATTTTGACCATCATGAAAATTTCCATGTATGACCATGCTTACAACCATGCTTATTTAGATCTCTAAGGTGTTTACTCATTGTAGATACTCCTAAGAACAAATGTCCTACTTTAGGGATTTCTACCTTATACAGACTCAATGGAATTTTGTTGGGGACTTCTGGCGTTTAATTCTCTTCAATTGGCAGAAGTGAATGTGTTTTTTGTATGGAAACAAGTAAAATGCATAACTATAAGGGAAAGTTCAAAGTGATTTTGGATTTGGAACGTTGAAAACTAGAAACGATTCAATTTTGGAGGAATACCCATCATAAGATTTCAAGCTTGCAACACCATATATCATTATTATTATTATTTAAAAACATTTCCCTGCCATAAATTAAATTTTGATTTAAAGAATTTCCTATCAGTTAATTTAATTTAATTTAATAAGATATCCTTAATAAATTTATTACATTTAGGGTGTTCTAAACTATGCAACTTTATTGTTTGGTTTAGCTCAGGTGGTTGGGAGAAATGATTGTTATCCTCCTCACTGATGTTCAATTCCCAAAATCACATGTTGATCTATCAAGATTTTGGGATTTACCCAATTTAAAAATTTTGGTATTCATCAAAAGTTAGAGGCTTCATACAATATCAGTTTCTAAAACCATGTTCTACAATTTTCTAAAACCATGGCTTCCTAAAATGTTACTACTTAACTTAGATTATGCATTGTTTGTGGATCATATCCTCTATCACTTGATTGTACTGATCACAAGTTGAAGTAGTATCTCTCTTCTTGAGACATATTTGTCAAGATCATATTGGTTGCAAATAATGTTTCCTTATCCAACCATGCATATCTTGGAACTCTGTATTTCTTACATTTAAATATCATCATTTCTGTCTCAATTGAATTTTCATCCCTTATTATAATCTGAACGAGAGGGATAATTATATCATTTTTCACAAGATAATCAATGCTTTTCTCCATATCTATTTTTTTCTTCAACAAATTAAGTAAAGCTTTAAATGTTAATTGGGTGATTTTTTGTTTTCCATCCTATCAAATAAATGATATGGGAACAAATTTAGATTCAACTAGCTTGGTGGGCTAGTTTGAGTGGTAGAGTATTGTGAATTGCAAGCAGGAGTTCATGGAGTCAAGTCCCTTTCATGCCTCTGTAATATATTAGTGAAACTCAATAAATCAAATAGATGATATGGAAAACAAATTCATATTCAACCAGGAAAATAGTTCCTTTCAAACTACACTTGTGAGCATGAACTTTGCAAATTTTGTACCTTGAAAAATCAAGCTTCCTAAGAAACTACATAATATCATATAGTCTTTCTATGTAATAAAACATTCTCTTGGAAAAATGTCCAAGTTTAAAAATTGCATAATGTTTTACATTCTCTCAGGAACTCTTCAATGCATCAATTAGAAGAGGAATCATACTTATTCTCATATTTATTGTTTTTTTTTTAACATTTTCCTGCCATCATAAGGACTGGGTTTTGACATTTTGGACCCCTTCCTCTCAGTATTTCCCTAAAATTTCACTTTCCTCCACTTCCTAACATCTACCCCTACCTCCCCAAATTTTTCTAAAAATTTAGAAACCCCCTAACCCCTTCATCTCCCTTCATTTCTAAACTACCCAAATCCCCTGTTTTTCCCTACACTAAACCCTAATTTCCCCTCCCATTGAGATAGGGTTTACTATGGAATCAGAGACAATTGAGAAGAAGAGGAATAAGGGAGGTCATATCAGCAGGTATGAACCCACTTCATCACATGATATCATTTCTTCACCATTTCTCAAGAAATCATTTCAAGAGACAAATCATTTGCCACACATAGGGACAATCTTACTTCAAAATTGGTTTCTAAAGTAAGGAAGATTAGTTTGACAAAATTGAAAGATGTTTTTTTCAATAATATACTAAGGAACACAAAAATCCTTCATTTTATACACATGTATTATTATTTGGGAGAAATTCCAAAAATATAGTTGCTACAGGAGAGTTGTTGCACTTCTCGAGTAGTCTTTGGAGATTGAATTTTTATGTGTCTTGGAGTAGGTTTTTGTAGAGATTGATGACTCTAATGACAGATATCCATCCTCATATTTCCAATGCATCTTTAAGAAGTGAATTTCGATCATGGGAAGGCCTTCAAAAGTCCTCCAAAATATGGGCGTTGCGCTTCTGCTAGACCACACTGCACTTTTGACTCTGTTTTTGGTCATCATTTTCAAAAGAGGTTTCTGACCAAATGAAGATAAATTTTGGAAAACCAAAAAAGGTTGTTTATAAGGAAATAACAAATCGTAATAAACTCCTTCATTTTTTACAAAGGTATCATATATTGGGATATATTCAATGTTCTTGGAGGCCTATTTCAGAAAATCAAATTCTCCAATTTAATTACCTGTTTTAGTCATGATTGTGTGGCAGATATTCCAAGAACATGGGACTGAATTTCACAAAGCTGAGATATTTTTGTGCTTGAAAAACAACCTTATATACAAAAACCTCTCCCCATTTTGTAAAATTTGTTATGGTTAAATAGTTATCGCTCCATATTTTACCGATATTTTTTTGTTGTGCTTCTGGAGAATTTGCTGTTCTTTTGGATAGCTTGTTTTCAAATCAATTTTGAAGGGGTTAGATGTAGGGTTTTGCTTATATTAGTGACTCTAGGGTGTAGATTAAATCTCCATCTTTCCATTCATAACTTTTTCATCAAAAAATTCATTAAGGAAGGCCTCTAAATCATCCTCCAAAGTTGTTGCTCTTTTTCTACAATTTGCCGCACTTCTGTCATAGTCGTTGCACTTCTATGTGTGAAACTTTTTTACCGCATAAATAAAAGTTAAAAGTGAAATGGGTAAATGTGAATGGTAAATAGATGTGGTAAATGTAATTTTGATTTTGTTAAGGTTAATATATTGTAATTAATGACTTGAGAGATAAGCTCAAGTAGTTTAGATAAAAGGGGAAAGTTGTTTCTAACTCCCCTAGCTTTTGGTATGGTTGGAAATATTATTCTGATATGATCCTAGGAGGAAGGATTCGACCCATCGGATGGGGAAAGTTGTTTTTCCATATATATGTATCCTCATTGAAGTCAAATGAAGGGTGGCATACTTGGTAATCATAGTGTGGAGATGGTGTACACTATTTCAAAAAAATAATATAGGCATTTGTAGCTCTCATCTTGTGATTCCCATGGTATGCTTATTGAAAGTGTTTCTTCTTAGTTTTATCATCAATTTGAATGTTTATATCTCCTTGAAACCATATGTATGATTTCATGTGATCATCTCATTATTTTTTAAGAAAAATTCATACGTTTTATGCTTTATTTTGATGAGATATTAATGTTTATGTTCCATTTATTATGATGAATGAATTCATAGTCATATGCTCATTTTTATCCTTCATTTTTCAACCATGTACCAAAATGACAACCCAAATATGTCACTAAACATACCTACCTTGCCTCATTTTTATCCCTGCAAATGATCATTTGAAAACCCTAACCTAGTTCCTAGATCTATGACCTTGGTCCATCAAACCTATAAACTCAAAACCTCACTAAGATAAAAACCTAGCCTAATATATGTTTCCTTCTCCAGTCACCTTATTGACTATGATCATAGAGAGAGCCCTCTCTGGTTTGGTAGGGCTAGATACCAAATCAAAATTTTGGTCTGTGGTTACCTCTTCAGTCTCCTTCTCAACCTTAGGAGAACTGTGGGAGTGATAACACAACACATATGAACTTTGTGGTGAAATATTATCAAAACTAATAGAGGGATATGAAAGAGTCTACAATGAGAACCTTGACAAACATAACCCCTAATTCTTGCAAGATTGTCTAGAGGATGGACAAATTATGTTTCGTTTTCCAAATATGTAAAAATAGTATATTACAGTTTAATGAATAAATTTTCCTATTATTATATATGGTTTTATACTTTACAAGGTTTTATAATTCAGTGAAACATTCACCAAGATTTTACAAGAGTTTATAATTCAGTGAAACATTCACCAAGATTTTACAAGAGTTTATAATTCAGTGAAAGATTCGCCAAGATTTTACAAGATTATATAATTGACTAAAAGATTTGCCAAAAAATTATATATACATATTATATCATTGATAAAATACCCTTCAATTTTTCCTATGTATTGTGGGGATTCGCCCACTTATTATACATACAAATTTAGGGGGGGTTCTTAAAATCACCCCTGGGAGAATCCCAACACAAACCGTCGGTAGAAGTTGACTAGTCCCAAAAAGATAAGAAGCTTGGTCAGTGTGGTCGGGGCTGGCCAGTCAAAGATGACTTGCATTTTATATGGATCAACATGTACCCCATGCTCATCAATAATGTAGCCCAAGTATTGGACACTGTTCATGCCAAAAGATCATTTTTCCACGTTGGCATAAAGCTTGTGCTGCCGTAGAGTGCTCAAAACCTGCTGAATATGCTGCATGTTCTCCTCCCACATTCTGCTGAAGATGAGGATGTCATCCAAATATACTACCACAAATAGTTGGTGAAGGGTCTCAATACATCATCCATCAATCTCATGAAAGTGGTTGGGGAATTTGTTAAGCCAAAGGGCATGACTAGCCATTCATAGAGACCTTATTTAGACTTCAAGGTTGTCTTCCATACATCAGTTGGTTCGATGGAAAGCTCATAGTAGCTAGAATTTAGGTCAATCTTGTTGAACAACTTGTCCCCCTTGAGTTGGTCAAGAGGATCATCAATCTTCATAATGGGGTAGCAGTTCCCGAATGTGAATTTTTTTAAGGCTCTGAAATCAATGTCGAGTCACCAAGTCATCCTTCTTCTACACTAGTAAAATTGGGCTTCCTCAAGGGGAGGAGTTGGGTATGATGTGCCCCTTTTGAAGAAGATCTCGAATCTGGCGCCGAATTTCGTCATTCTCCATCAACGAGTGCCAATAGACTGGTCTATTAGGTAGAGGTGTGCCAAGGGTCAGATCAATTGGATGCTTGACTTGGAATTGTGTTAGTACCCCTGTAGGTGAGGCAAAGATTTCTCTATATTCTTCCACGATGTTGTCCACTTGTTTTTTGCTGCAAAGAGAGGCATTGTGTAGAGGCCACAGATGTGGCGATGAACTTCTACTTGTTGTGAGCACAAATCACAAAGAAGACAAAGTTCACAGTATGGGAAATGACCTTACTGCATTGCTTAGAAGAGATTAAAGAAATAATAGTAGGCGACACTACCTCTGGGATCCTATACAATTGTCTACCCAAAGTAATAATAAATTGTGGGGTCTAGACTCATACACATCATTATGCTTCCAAAAATATGGTTTACCTAAAATAACATAACAAAATTCAAGGGGAGAAATATCACACAATATGATGATGCATGCCCCCTTCCTAAACCCATAGGTCAGAAGGTCCACGTCAACAGGATATTTCCTTTACCACTGGCCCGAAGAGCTCTCGACAATGTCTCTTCTATTTCCCTTTCAGGAAATCTGCACCCACAACAAATTCTCATCGGATCCCCTCTTTACACTTAGGAGATCGGATTTCACACTTTCGCGAACCCATTGGTCAAGCGCTTTGGTTCCAAATCTCTGAAACCCACAAACAGTCAACGATGACCCTTCCTCTTTGTTTTTCGGACTTTTCCTTATCGCGATTTCGGCGGTCGCGGTGTCAAGCAACTTGTTCCCATGATTACCGAAACCTGATGTTCCGAAATACTGACGCGCTCACAAGGTTGACCTTTCAATGCCCCTTTACTCCATTGGGACTTTGGACTTCACGATATCGTGAATCCTAATGCAAAGGTTTCGGGACTTCACCCCACAAAATCCTGAAACGGTCAACTGAATTGACTTCTCGTCGAGAGTGCACAACCTGTCCACTCGTTGACTCCTCTGTGGCCCACACAATCATTTTATCTTTCAGGACTTCACGTTTCATGATTTTGCGATTCCTGTTGCAAAGTTTACGGGACTTCAACCTACGAAACCCTGATATGGAAATCCTCGTGTAAATCCAACGACCCTTATGGCTTGGATCTATGGTCCTACTCCACTTGAGCTTAGAACCTTTCACAGGACTTGTTGTAACTTCCCTGCTCCTCTGTGAGATTGAACGGCTCATGGATATTCACGGTTTCTCCTCAGAGAATTCTGACCGTCCATTCTTCCCTTGAGAATCTGTCCTCCTGCGGTCCCTCGTCACTACGCCTTCTTACAACCTTCAAGGTACTCAGCTTATGCCTTCCTTCAACTCCTTCGAAGGTCTAATTCCTTCAAAGCTTTCCCCGGATCTGCGTCTTTGAGAAAAACCCTTGCACGCACTGCTTGCAACAACCTCCAAACACTTCCAAGTGTTGAAATCCTTCGACTTTCCATACACCTACAACAGTAGTCTCTCAATGCTTTGCTCAGATTCGAAACTCCAAGACTTTACCCGGCTTGCACACTCCTTGCACGGCTTTTGTGCCTGACTACACCTCTAGTGTGAATGAGAACAAAGTCTACCTCTCTTGACCTTTCAGATACAAACCTCTGAACACCTTGTCGATGCACTCCTTGCAGACAATTAAACTACACTCCTTGCAGGAACTCTTGCTCAGATAGAGAAACAATTGAAACTCATTCATTTTCCCTTTCCTCTCAGATTTTAAACATTCAACAAGAAATCATTCATAGATAGCATAAAATCAATTGCATGACAGAAAGAGTAAAAACATTCATGAGCATAACATTCAAAGATGCATACACAAAGAATATATGAACACCATGAGTCTGAATCACAGCTTTCTTGTATTAATTCAGAACTTATGTACATGGAGTCTGCTACACAACTCTCTCTGCTTCTCCTCTATGCTCTTCTCAATTATCATCTATGTTACAATACACAAATGAGGGTGTCTATATCTTGTTTCCCTCTTGCGCTCTAAAAATGTCTAATCTACACATTCAATTCTACCTACTTGCATTAACTACCATAAATGTATTCTATCTACTAAGGACGAGAGCAAGTTTCTCAAGGTCCGTTTACATTATACAAGTGAGCCTCCACTTGATGCTTCATTAATGGTTTAAGATATTTCAAAATTTATGCTGGGCGCTTTTCCAGCTGTCCGTTGTCTCCGCGATGGCTCGCTTGAGATGCTCCTGCATCATACTTCCTCGCTTGAAAATTTTCATGGGCTCCTGTCCATGAGCTCGCGTATGGTGTTTCCATGCCTTTGGATCTCCGCTTCGTTCTCCCAGCTGGCATCTTCAACTGGCTGGCCTTTCCACTTGACCAAATACTCAAAGTATTACTTCCACCTGGTCTTCTTTCTCACCCTTTTGTCCAGTATGCACTCCATCTGTGGCTTATCTGCAATTGGCATATGATTTTTCCACTGGATCACTAGCTGCTCATTTCCTATCCCTACTTCCTCAGACTTATACAAGTACAAATATGAGATATTGAATATCAGAGAAATTCCGATCCCATTGGGTAATTCAATCTCGTAAGCATTCGCCCCAAATTTCTTCAAGACCTTACACGGTCCGATTTTCTTCATCTTTAGCTTATTATATGTTCCTCTCGGAAACGTTTCCTTTCTCAAATGTGCTAGAACCAAATCACCAACCTCAAATTGAAGTTTTCTCCTGTGTTGATATGCTCTGCGCTTATACTCCTGGCTTGAATTCTGCAATCACTCCTTCACCTGGCTGTGAAGTTCCTTCATCGCCTCTGCCAATTCTTCTGCACTAGCGCTCCTAGTTGCAGTCTGTTATGAATCTCTCAGCTCAGAAATTCCCCTCAGCTGCATGCCATAGACAATCTGAAATGGACTTTTCCCTGTGCTTCCATTGACTGAGTCATTATAAGCAAATTCCGCCTGCGGTACTATGTTGTCCCACTGGCTATGGTGTTCTATCACCAAGCTTCTCAGCAAGTCTCCTAGACTTTTGTTCACCACTTTTGTCTGTCCATCTGTCCATAAGGTCCTCCAAAAGTTCCCTACGAACTTTGTATCTCGATCTGAAACTATGCTTCTTGGCAAACCGTGAAGTCGAATGACCTCTTTGAAAAACAGATTCGCAATGTGAGTTGCGTCATTGGTCTTCTGAGATGGAATGAAGTGTTCCATCTTGAAAAATCTATCCACCACCACAAAGATTGAGTCAAAACCTATTTGTGTTCTTGGCAACCCCAATATGAAATCCATGTTGATTGCATCCCATGGCCTCTCAGGTATGGGCAATGGTTGATAAAATCCTGCATTCTGTTTCCTTCCCTTCGAATGCTGGCAAATTTTGCATCTGTCCACGAATCTCTTGATGTTTGCTAGCATTCCCGGCCAAAAATATGACTCATTCAATTTTGCGAACGTCTTGTCATGACCAAAGTGTCCTGCCAATCCTCCATTGTGTTTCTCCTTCAGTAGATTCTCCCTCATGGAGAATTTCAGAATACACAACTGATTACCTTTAAACAACAATCCTTCCTGGATCATGTATTCTATCCATTGGCTTCTGTCTCTAAGAATTGGATTCTCAGCTACTTCATATGCCTCCTTAAAATCTTGATCATCTGCGTACATGTTCCTGAGATCATCAAAACCCAACGTTTTGACTTTGAACTCTTGCAATAGAAAACACTTCTTGCTTAAAGCATCAACAACTTTGTTAGCAGTACCAGAAATATGTTTAATCACAAAAGTAAAATTTTGCATATTCAACCCATTTAACATGTCTCTGATTCAACTTTTCCTGTTGAGTCACAAACTGCAATGCATGATTGTCACTGTACAAGACAAATTCCTTCGGGATCAAGTAATGTCTCCATTTCTTCAATGCCTAAATGATAGCATAAAACTCCTTATCATAAGTGGAGTATTTCACCTTCACTTCTTTCAGCTTCTCGCTGCAGTATGCTATCGGTTTGTCTTCCTGACTCAAGAATGCCCCTATTGCAAATCCACTTGCATCGCATTTCACCTGAAATGTCTTTTGGAAATCCGGCAACACCAAAACTGGTTGTTCTGTAATCTTCCTCTTCAACAGATTAAAACTCTTCTCAGCCTCTTCTGTGCAGTGAAAATACTTATGTATTTTCTTCACTATTTCCATCATTGGTGCAGTAATTCCACTGAAATTCCTGATGAATTTTCGGTAGAAACTAGCCAATCCGTGAAAACTTTTCACCTCAAAGATGTTCTTCGGTGATGGCCAATTCTTGATTACCTCCACCTTATCTGGATCCATCCTCAACTCATCTGTAGAAATAACAATCCCCAAGTAAATGAGCTCTGTCTTCATGAATGAGGATTTCTTCATGTTTATTAACAGCTTCTCCTGCTGCAACCTCTGCATCACTATAGCCAGATGCTTCAGATGCTCTGCCACTATTTTACTGAAAACCAATATGTCATCTAAATACACAATGACAAATTTTCCGATGAACTCCGTCAGGACTTCGTTCATCAACCTCATGAAGGTACTCGGTGCATTTTTTAAGCCAAATGGCATAGAAATCCATTCATACAACCCTTTGTTGGTTTTGAATGTTGTCTTCCACTCATCACCTTCTCTCATGCGGATTTGATGATAACCACTTTTCAAATCAATCTTTGAAAAATACTTTTCTCCACTCAAGCAATCCATCAGGTCATCCATCCTCGGTAATGGAAATCTGTACCGGATGGTTATCTTGTTAATCGCCCTCGAGTCAGTACACATCCCCCAGCCTCCATCTTTCTTCGGACTGAGTATTGTTGGAACAACACACGGACTCAAGCTTTCTCTGACCAAACCTTTGTCCAACAAATCCTGAACTTGTATTTTGACCTCTTCATTCTCTTGTGGTGTCAATTTGTACGTGGCTTTGTTTGGCAAACTGGCTCATGGTATGAGATCAATATGATGACTCACACTTCTGATCGGTGGCAACGAACGAGGTAGTTCATCCACTACTATGTCAGCGAACTCTTCCAGTAGTTCCTGAACCTCTTCTGGTAAATCGTCCACTCTTGTGCTGGTCAAAACAATCTTCGGTTTCCTAACCACAATGAACTGTGGATCCTCCTTCTTCTTAACCTCTATAAGAAGTTCCTTCCCACTCATGAGAAGTACAGTGTTGCTTACTTCTAGTTTCACCTCCTTATCCTTAATTGGAAGCAACATGTGTGTCCTCCCATCCTTCTCTAGGGTGTATGTGTTCATTCTCCCATCATGAATCACATTCTTGTCATATTGCCATGGTCTACCCAGCAATAGATGATAAAAATCCATAGGAATGACATCACATAGTATCTTATCATTATATCCTCCTATCTTAAATTCGACTAAACAATGTTTAGTGACAGTTACCTGATGTCCTTTTTGTAGCCACAAAACTCTATATGGGCTTGGATGATCAATCATCTCCAGCTCCAACTTTTCTACCATCTCTGTAGAAAGAAGATTATCTGTGCTACCACTATCCACAATGACCTTGCATACCCTGTTCTTGGTTTTGCAAGCAGTCTGGAAAAGTCTGGTCCTTTAGACTAAACTCTCCACCTCCTTCTCTGGTGTCAAAAGAACTTTTCGCATCATCAGTGATCTTCCTCCTTTAGCATATTCTACCTAAACATCTCGCCTCTATGCCTCGGTGATGTGAGTTTCTCCACTCTCTTTCTTTTTATATGAACACTCGTAAGACTTGTGCCCATTCTTTCCACATGTGAAGCAGGTTATTACTCCACCTCTTCCTCTTCTTCTACCTCTGGTACGAGAAAAAGTATTATTATCATCATAATATCCTCTCCATTTAGTATGTTTCCCTCTCTGTGAGGTTCCACCTCTCTCAGTTTGAGTCTGAGGTTTCTTCCAGTTCTCCTTGGGATTCTGATATTTATCCCGGGCAACTGATTTTCCTCTGGGATGACTTCTGCCTTGGCCTCTTTGACCCTGCTTTCGGCTCAGCCTCTCTTCAGCTTTTAGATCCATCTGATCAGCATATTCTACCGTTCGGATGGTTAGCATGCTCATCCCATCCTGAATATCATATCTCAGGCCATTCATGTATCTGGAAACTTTTTTATCATCGCTCTCCCGATGACCTGGCCTGATGTTCAGCTTGTAGAATTCTTTAATGTATTCTTTTACTGTCATCAGCTTCTGTCTCAGGTTCTTCATTCTCCTGAACAGAGTAATCTGGTAATCTCTGGGGATGAATTTTTCCTTCATCTTTGCGATCATTCTGTCCCAGCTCTTAATCTTCTGCTTTCCCTTGCAGTGTCTGTCAGCTTGTAGTTCATCCCACCACACTGTTGCATGTCCCTTCAATCTTGTGACAACATGCTTGACTTTCTTGTCCTCTTCGACATCTTCATAGTCAAAGTATGTGTCCAGAGCTCTAATCCAATCTAGAAGCTCCTCTACATCCAGATTTCCCTCATAAAATGGAATGTCCATCTTCGCTCTTACACCCATCCTTGCAATAGCTCTGATCAAACATTCGTTTGCTGCATATTTAGCTGCAACTTCTTCTTCATGTTCAACCTCAACTTCACTTTCAGAATCACTAAGATCCCCTGCACTGACTATGAATCTTTGTGTTGTCTCCATGTCTTCAAGTCTAGCGTGTAGATCACGCATTTCTTTTTCCATAGCTGGATCAATCATCTGCCTACCTCTTCTTCTTGGCATTTCCCTCTCCTCTGACTGATCGGGTGTTTGTCTGTCCCTTCTCCTTGGCGGCATAGTGAATTCTCCTTCTTCTCTGCTACAGAAAGAAAAGAATCTTTCTGTGCTCTGATACCACAAATTGATGATGCATTCCCCCTTCCTAAACCTGCAGGCCAGAAGGTCCACATCAACAGGATATTTCCTTTACCATTGGCCCAAAGAGCTCTCGACAATGTCTCTTCTATTTCCCTTTCAGGAAATCTACACCACAACAAATTCTCGCGGGATTCCCTCTTTACACTTAGGAGATAGAATTTCGCACTTTCACGAACCCGTTGGTCAAGGGATTTGGTTCCAAATCTTCGAAAACTGAAAACAGTCAACGCTGACCCTTCCTCTTTCTCTTTCGGACTTTTACGAAACCCTGAAACGGTCAACTGAATTGACTTCTCGTCGAGAGTGCGCCACCTGTCCACTCGCTGACTCCTCTGTGGCCCACACAATCCTTTTAGCTTTTGGGACTTCGCGTTTTGTGATTTCACGATTCCCGTTGCAAAGTTTACGGGACTTCAACCTACGAAACCCCGATATAGAAATCCTCGTGTAAATCCAATGACCCTTGTGGCTTGGATCTATGGTCCTACTCCACCTGCGCTTAGAACCTTTCGTAGCACTTGTTGTAACTTTCCTGCTCCTTCGCGAGATCGAACGGCTCACAGATCTTTGTGATTTCTCCTCAGAGAATTCCGACTTTCCGTTCTTCCTCTGAGAATCTATCCTCCTACGGTCCCTCATCACTACGCCTTCTTACAACCTTCAAGGTAATCGACTTCTGCCTTCCTTCGACTCCTTCGAAGGTCTAATTCTTTCTGAGCTTTCCCCAACTCTGCGTCTTTGAGAAAAACCCTTGCACGCACTCCTTGCGGAAACCTCCAAACACTTCCAAGTGTTGAAATCCTTCGACTCTGCATACACCTGCAACAATAGTCTCTCAATGCTTCGCTCAGATTCAAAACTCTGAGACTTTACCTGGCCTGCGCACTCCTTGCACGGCTTCTGTGCCTGACTGCACCTCTAATGTGAATGAGAACAAAGGCTACCTCTCCTGAGCTTTCAGAGACAAACCTCTGAGCACCTTATCGACGCACTCCTTGCGGACAATTCAACTGCACTCCTTGTAGGAACTCTTGCTCAGATAGAGAAACAATTGAAACTCATTCATTTTCCCTTTCCTCTCAGATTTTAAACATTCAACAAGAAATCATTCATACATAGCATAAAAGCAATTGCATGACAGAAAGAGTAAAAACATTCATGAGCATAACATTCAAAGATGCATACATAGAGAATATATGAACACCACGAGTTTGAATCACAACTTTCTTTTATTAATTCAAAACTTCTGTACATGGAGTCTACTACACAGCTCTCTCTGCTTCTCCTCTATGCTCTTCTCAATTATCATCTATGTTACAATACACAAATGAGGGTGTCTATATCTCGTTTCCCTCTTGCGCTCTAAAACTGTCTAATCTACACATTCAATTCTACCTACTTGCATTAACTACCATAAATGTCTTCTATCTACTAAGGATGAGAGAAAGTTTCTCAAGGTCTGTTTACATTATACAAGTGCTCCTCCACTTGATGTTTCATTAATGGTTTAAGATATTTCAAAATTTGTGCTGGGTGCTTTTCCAGTTGTCCGTTGTCTCTGCACTGGCTCGCTTGAGATGCTCCTGCATCACAATACCTCATCTTTGAAAGGATTGATGCCATAGGGAAAATGACATTATTGTCTGACACAAAGATCTCTTCCTTGGTGAAGTCATCTGATGGTGTAGGACTAGTGTGACGTCGTTGGCAGATACAGCTGCTTGATGACCTATGTTGAAATAAAGTTCTTCTGACTACCATTGTCGACAATAAAATGAATTGGATCCCCCTTAACCCACATCTGCAGTGAAGGAGGCGTTCCCCTTCCTCCGGTTCTTCTGGTTCGCTTGGACGGATTTTGGTGGTAGTGACAGTGGCACTGGGTTCAACATCAATAATCTGATTCCCTCCTTCAGGAATTGACTCGGAATCAAAATCAACCTCTGACTCAGAAGCCTTAAGCTCAACCATGAGGGACTGCTTGGAGCAACATTCTTCGGTGTTGTGCCAAGGAATTTTATGGTACTCATACCATTTTCCCGTGTCCTTCTTCGTCTTCTCATTGCCCTTATTGTGATGCAGTTTGGACTAGTTTTCCTGAGGGAGACCATCTTGACTTGGTCCCTTGTTGTGTGGGTTGGGGCTGCCTTTGCCCTACTTAAGCTGTGAGGGGTTTGCAGATCCAAACTCTCATCATTTCTTCTTAAATTTCTACTCAATATTGACATCATATCTATAATCCGTGCCCAATGAGGTGATGTACAGGAGCTCCATTTACCTCTGAATGTATCTATCCAAACAACTGCGGTATTTGAGCACCATATGACACTCAGAGTCTTTGATACCAAATTTGGTGTGTCAGGTATGGAAAATATTGGTGAAGTCTGGTACTATCTCATCCCCTTCTTGACATAGGGTGGTCCATCTGGTGTACTGGTCCTTGTAGCTTCCAACAGGGCAGTACTATTCTTTAATGGTGTCCCAGAAGGAATCCCATGTAGGGGCCACCACAAATATTACAGATTCCTCCATGACCCTTTTCTCAGAGTAAGTATCCCACCAATATTTAACATTGGGAACAACCCTCAGGAGTGAAAAAGTGTACTTTTCCCTATCGAAAAAATTGTGGACTGAAAAATATCCTTCGAGCAGATTCAACCATTTATCTACAACATTTGCATCTATCGTTCCTTCAAATAATGGAATATCAAAATTTACATGTACCTTGAAAGGGATTGCATGGCCACTTGATGAAGATGCTTCTCCCGTGGGCAACCGTCGAAGGATCTGCGCGAAGCTGTCCATCATTTTGTTCCATTGTTGCGCGAGGGATTCCTCCAGCAACATTTTAATAGGATCTCCTGCTCCGTCATCTTTCTTTTCATCTCCCATGGGTTTTTGTTGGGCTCGATGCGACCGATCTTGTAATGGATTGATTGGTTCGAATCCCAAATTCTTGTACCCACACCTTGTCGGGGACATGCACGAAGAAAAATAAATGAAGAGAAGACTACTCTAATACCACTGATCCAGATTTAGGAGTGGAACAAACTGATTAACATAATGAATACAATAAACAAAGATATATGAAGAATAACACAAATATCTAGTGAACAATATCTTTTATTAAATAATGAAATAGGATGAAACTGTAAAATTGTAGAACTGAAACTTGCTTGAATGGTTCTATCTATCTCTAAGAAGATATGTGGCCACTACGCGCATCTGTTTGATAAGAATGGATTACAATGAAGCTCCATAGGCATTTTTTATATTACTCATGAATGTCAAAACACTAGACATCCAAAAACCTAACTGTAGAAGGTGAAACACCAAAAATTATGGGGGCCCTATGGGTAAGTTGTTGTAATTTGGTACCTCAAATTCCTAGGGCCGTAAATTTTTCATACGACTTTTGTTTTAGGCACGTGATAACCCATTGGAAAGGTATTTGAGAGAACTACACATTTCTTCGTCAAAATATAACTCTGTCTACAATTTGACTGTGGTGAACAAAAAAAAGCATTTAGGGCCCCAAAACGACCCCGAAACTACAACAAGATGTGCTGACATGAAAACATACAAAATAATCCAGTTGAATTAGGCAAGAGGCCACTCGTATCCACCCAGAGGATGTGTGGGGCTTCAGATAACCCCATAAGTGTAGAACCCACAATTACAAAGTAGTACAAAAGAACATGTTGAACAAAAAACGGACACGAGGAGCTAGTTGGAATAGGTGGGTGGCCACCAATATCCATCTGGATCAAGATTCGAGACTATTAAGGAAAGACAAATTTTGATGCCCCATCCCTAAAAATGGTACTTAGGGGTCGGGTGTGTTACATCAACCATTCTTAAATAATTAACCAGTTGTGAAGGTAACTCGAAGAAATGATTAGATCCCATAATAGGATCTTCTCCGAGTCTAATGTTTGCTCCATTCCCAAGACGCCACACCATCCATTTTTCAATCACTGGTACTACCTTATAAAAAGATTGCCACACCACCGATGCTCCCCTAATACTTTTATTCTAGTGTCACAACCACAATTCTAAATTGAGCGATTTACAATACTTAGTCCTTAGTATCTTCCCTCATAAATTTTATTTATGTAAACCTCTTCATAGTGTCTTTGTAGCCAAGGCACTAAAACATAGTACATTTTTTAAACCCCAACCTCCATAGTTGTAAGGATGGCTAAAACTTCCCATTTAACCAGGTGAAAAACACGAGACTTCTTTCTACCCACCCATAGGAAGTCAAGGAATCTCTCTTTGATCTCATTTAGCATAAATTTAGAAATGTTAGTAAAAAATGAGCCAATAAAAAGATATTGCATCTAACACACCTAGAACTACTCTTCCACCCATGGAAAGCCATCTATTGCACCATAACCCTAATCTTTTATCCACTTTTTTAATAACCCATTTCCAATCAGCCACGATATAAATGTGTTTTAAGAACTCATTGGATATATTGCAACTCATATGAATATTTTAATTCACTGAACATAAGTATTAGGTGTATTAGGCCAACTATTGTAAAATCAATTAAAAAAAAATGATTAAAGTTTTGTTATATAAGCCTAAAAAAACATTAAAAATGATTAAAAATAGTTAACCTATTGTAATTCCTATGATTCCTAGCGGGCTTGACCATCCATTTCTAATGTGTGGATGTGCTAGTATTACAAATAGATGTGAATACATAATTCATTGGAGTTGCAGTTATCTCGATGAAACAGAGCAGGGTTTATAAGGGTTTATAAAAGTTTAAAGTCGATCGTAGGTCTGCATGTTTAAAAGAATAGGGTGCATGAATCTGATTAGGGTTCATGAATCTTACGTCCTGCCCTGTGGATCTCGTGGATCTCAGTAACGCAGAAATAGATGGGATTAGTTACAATTTCCATATGACATTCAGAGAGACTCCGAAAGTATTGACGTTTGAAATGGAGAG
>ML781862.1:344535-375173 GCA_009831015.1 Picea engelmannii | reverse complement strand
AAGCTTTAGTGGTGGATATGGAAGGTATAATTGCCAACCATGTAGTTTCCATTTTAATTGACCCTGGTTCTAATTTGAGTTATGTTTCCCCTCAAACTATTGAGAAATGTAAATTGCAACAATTTAAACATGTTAAATCATGGATGTTACAACTAGCCACTAGAACCAAAAGAAAAGTAACAGAGGTCATATCATCATGCCAATTCAGTATAAATGGATTACCCACCCAAGCAACCCTAAACATACTTCCTTTAAGATCTTATGACTTGTTGATTGGCATGGACTAGTTGGATGTCCATAAAACCAAGTTGGATTTTTACAATAAAAATTTAGATTATGAAGATGAAGAAGAGAGAAATCTTTTCTCAGTGAGGCAAATATTATCCCTTCAAGTGAAGAAGTATTGCATAAAAGGATTCCCTTTATATGCAATACAAGGGGTGAAATTTGTCGAGGAGAGTAAAGCAATCCTAGAGGACCATCCCATATTAAGAGAGTATAAACATGTGTTTCCAAAAGAGGTACTATGTCTACCTCCAAGAAGAGATATTGAATTTTCAATAGAACTTGTACCAGGAGCAGTACCAATTCCTAGAACACCTTATATAATGAGCACTCCAGAGATGGTTGAGCTCAAACTACAACTAAAGGAGATCTTGGAAAAATGCTACATTCGGCCTAGTGTGTCTCCATGGGGACCACTAGCCTTATTTGTGAAAAATAAGAATGACACACTCAGGTTGTGCAGAGACTATATAGACAACTCAATAAGATGACCATTAAGAATAAGTATCCCTTGCCAAGGATCGATGACTTGTTTGACCAATTAAGGGGTGATACAATTTTATCCAAGATTGGATTGAGGTATGGATACCATCATGTCCGAATTAATGATGAAGACATCCAAAACATAGCCTTGAGGACAAGATATGGTCACCATGAATTTGTGGTGGTGCAATTTGGGCTTACCAATGCACCAACCACTTTTATGTTCTTAATGAATAATGTACTCAGTAAGTTCTTGGACATATTCATGTTGGTTTTCATTGATGATATACTAATCTATTTTAAGAATAGGGAAGAGAATGAAGAACATCTCAAGCTAGTTCTTCAAGTGCTAAGAGAACATCAACTCTATGGTAAGTTTAGAAAGTGTGACTTTTTCCAGAAACAATTCCATTACCTAGTCCATGTTATTTCTGAAGAATTAGTGGTAGTTGATCTCGAAAAGATCAAATCCGTTATGGATTGGACTACCCCAAAAAATGTATCTGATATCAGATCCTTTATGGGCCTAGCAGGGTACTATAGGAGGTTCATAAAGGGATTTTCTAATATTGGTTTCCCAATCACCTCCCTTTAGAAAAAATGAAATAAATTCATTTGGAAATTAGAATGTGAAGAGAGATTCCAAGAACTGAAATATCTCCTAACCAATTCACTTGTGCTGAAGATTGCAGACCCAAACAAGGACTTCCTTGTGTGTACAGATGTCTGCAAGGAAGGGATCATAGGATTCCTTATGCAAGAAGGACATGCAATTTTCTACGAATCCAAAATATTGAATGAACATGAAATCAATTATGTGACCCATGATCTAGAATTAGCTGCCATAGTACATGCTTTAAAAATGTGGAGGCATTACCTCTTAGGTAGAAGATTTGTGCTTATGACATACCATATTGGGTTGAGATATCTGTTTGATAAACCAAATCTCAATGATATACAAGCTAGATGGATGGCTCTCCTTAGTGAGGTTGATTTTGAAATCAAACATATCAAAGGAAAATAAAATAGAGTGGCTGATGCTCTTAGCATAAGTATGAAAGTGATTCACTTGGAAATTGTAAGCACCTGTGAAACAAACATCAATGAGAGAGTCAAAAGTGTACAAGAAAAAGATGCATTTTTCAAGACTGTGAAATCATACTTAGAGAAAGATCCCACATGGACGAAGTATGAGGGTTATCAATTTCTGAATGATGGCCTACTAACTTACAAAGGTAGGTTGTATATCCCAAATTGTGATGACTTGAAGAGGTTCATAATGGATGAACTATACAAAGACCATATATTGGTCATCATGGTTATCAGAAGATGATCACAACCACTAGGAAACTATTTCATTGGCCCGGACTGAAAAATGAGATAACTGATTACTTAGCCAAATGTCTAGAATGTCAGTAGGTTAAGGAAGAGCATCGACATCTGGTAGGGTTGTTGCAACCCCTACCAATACCAGAATGGAAATGGGAAACCATCTCCATGAATTTCATCACAGGGTTACCAAGATCAAACAAATAGAATGACGCCATTGTAAGTTTTAAAATTGTGAAGTAAAGAAATGCATACAGATTCTTAATAAAAACATAAATTAATCAATGACTCATACACATAGTACACAAAGATTTATATCGGGAACCCTTAAATGGGAGAAAACCTTTCAACACTTCATTGTATTAATTTCACTATTCACCATACAATATATATACAATTTTTTTAGGTATTTCATAGATACCAAAACCCTAATCCCTTAATCCATGATTAATTTAGAAAACCGCTAAAAATAGAAAAATCTGCTAAAATAGCAAAAACGCCAAAAAATAAAATTTGGGGCACTGCCTCGAATGTTGTGCGTAACTAGGAGGGGCCATACTTAGCCCCCCTTGGGACCTACCTAGGAATCGTCAGACGCATTTTTCGAATCTGACGTGCCCACACACACACATGCAAAAAATATAACACATACCCAACAACCATCATGGTAGTTGTGTACAAATTGGGCAAGGTTTCTCACTTCATTCTCATCAAGTCAACTTGCAAGGCAATAGATATTGCCAATATATTCATGAAAGAAATATTTAGACTGCATGGCATGCTTAAGGAAATCATATCTGACAAAGATATGCAATTTACTTCAAAATTTTGGAAATTTTGTTTGTTGGTTTGAAACTAAATTGCTATTTAGTACAACCTATCACCCTCAAATCGATGGACAAACATAGAGAGTAAACCAAGTGTTAGAGGACATGCTAAGGATGCATGTGATGCATCATCCCAAGAAGTTATAAGAATACCTACCACTGGTATAGTTTGGCTACAACAATGACTATCAAGAGTCATTGAAGACGAGCCCTTTTGAGGCCCTCTATGGTAGATAATGCAATATTTCAATCAGCTAGGATAACCTAGTAGACAAAATTACAATCAGGATAGATATGTTGAAGGAAATGGAACAACAAGTAGTTCAGATAAAACAAAATTTGAAAATGGCCCAGGATAGACATAAAATCTATGCAGACAGAAAAAGGACTCCGAGAGAGTTCAAAGCAGGGGATCATGTGTATCTTTGAGTTAGAACTAGAAAAATCTCCTTGAGAATGGGAGCCTGTGCCAAGCTATAACCTCAGTATTGTGGACCCTTTGAAATTTTGGATATATTGGGACCTGTATCATATAGATGAGAACTTCCTCTCATAGTGAAGGCACATAATGTTTTCCATGTTTCATTATTGAAGAAATATCTACATGATTCTAATCATATAATTGATTGGTCTATGATTCATGGGGAACCATAGGGAGAATTCCTACCAAAACCACAATGCATAATAGACAGGAAGGAAAACCCACTCAAGAACAAAACCATTTCACAGGTCAAGGTGCAATGGAAACACTTTGGTCTAGATGAAGCTACATGGGAAATGGAGGATGCCATGAAACAAGCATACCCATTTTTGTTTACTTCTGTACATACATAGCACAACGAAAGATAGAAAATCGAGGGCAATGTTCCTTTAAGGGGGAGGGGATTGTAATACCCATGTTTCCCCCAGCTTGTAAATATAACTATAACTTGCCAAAAGATCATGGAAGACTAAATATATGTGAATGTTGGATTTGATGAACCTTTTGTTATAAAATGTAATGTATTTATTATGTTATTAATTAAAAATGGATAGTGTTGCATAGCTGTTAAAAGGTTTTTTTTTCAAGATAGATCATGATGCTATGAGAGAGATGGTGAGGGGAACCAAAAATGGTTATGATGGCCCCCACCAAATCAATACGTTACTGGATTTAATTGCTCGGACCCAGAACAATCCTCTGACCCAAAAATAAATTACCAGTCAGGCTAGTAGTTGGGAAGCCTCCTCAAGATTTAATGAGGAGATGGGAAGAGTACCCATATGCAAGGCTTCTAGACATGAGCATGAGTTGGGGATTCAAACCCATGCAATATTATTGAGGAAGGAAAGAAAGGAAGTGATTTTGTGGGCAAAGGCAGATCAGTGAGAGTAGGATCCGAGAGACCAATTTCCCAAAAAGGAGAGAAGAACAGTTGCATCTCTCAGGTTCAAATGAGAATTGAGAAACAATTTTGTTTTGGTTGCAAGAAGTTGTTGGTAGCGTTTTTAGTCTAAGATGATAAACGGGGCTACAAATAATATGAGTGACTAGGAAGTACTTGTTGTAGGCCCCCTTTCCTGGTACAAAGAAAACTGTTTTCTATGTTCGTATGGGAGGAGGAGATTAACCTCCATCCCTAACTATCGTTGCGCAAGAAGAAAGAGTCCCTCTCAAAGCATCAAGGTCCAGCTAGGGGGTGGCCAACGATAAATCCATTCAAGAGTGGTTGTGCCTATGGTTAGGTGGAAATAGGCACCCCTTTCAATAGTCACTTCATGATTTCTGGATTGTGATAAGTATTTTCATACTCTGTGTATTGGAATGGAAGTGATGGTTGAATGCCTGAATTTATGGTTAAATTTTACAATGTTTGATAAGTCATTTAAAATGATTATTAATTTTTTGTGAACCCATGTTTTTTTTAATGGTCTTATGTTTTCCTCATCTTAGCAACTAGGGAGTTATGGGACACGGGTCTGTAAGTGAGTCTCATAATAAGCTACAGTCTCTGCACTGGCTGGAAATTTCTTAAGGAAATTCATCCCAAGGAATGATTTCATTATATAGGAGTTAGGGTAGACTTCGCTGGGATTCCTCGGTCATATTGACCTCTCAATTCACCCTTCGTAGGTCACTAAGTCTTCAAACCGTTCACCTATGTGATTGATGGCTTATGTCCACGATTATATCCAAATCACGACTGAGTGTTGAGCATGAAACCTTGAGGCTTGTCTAAGATTCCATATGACCAAGGTCTCGGAACCCCGTGCTAGACCCGAAAGGGGCTAATCCTTTCTAACTTCGGAACTCTGGGAGTTCAGAGCTTTGGGGTGATTGGACTTACTACTCTCAAACCAACTGAAGGAAACTTGTTGGTTTCGTCACCAACGAGGTTGATCAAAATCTGACGTTTCCCCTAACCGTGACCAATGGACCTGCCCTACTGTTAAACCCTAACCCACTTACCAATCGCGAAGTAATGTGAGCTGCAGATCCAAAGGTATTCAGGAGTCTCCTTGGTCGTTGGATCTATGCCGATGTTAGTCCGACGTTGACTACTTCGGGAGAACAAAGGTGTCATAGCACCAAATTTCCCGAACATCGGAGTTGCGAATTAATGTGGGATGTGGATCTGGGGAGTCCGTTGAGAACCCCTCTTAACCGTTTGATCAATTCGTGGAGGGACTCACGTACAACACTTCGACGAAGTCCTACTTTGGGAGAGCGAAGCTGTCATAACGCCAAACTCCCGAAATGTCGGATCTATGAATTAACGTGAACCGTAGATCTTGGGATGCTTCATGATCCTTCCTGGCCATTGGATCCATGTTGCGGTTAGTTTTACATTGACCACTTTATGGGAAAGGGGGTGGTAATCGAGTGAAAAACTCCGAACGTTGAACTCACGAAGTCATGCGAACCGTAGATCTAAGGATGCTGCGGGGCCATTTCCGACCATTAGATTTGGACCATGGTCATCTTGACACTGACCATTGCAGGAGCAACGAGGAAGTCACACAGTGGATTCTTCGAACGCCGAAGTTACAAAGTAACAGAGGCAGTAGATCAACAGATCTATGTGGACGCATCTCAACCTTAAGATCTAATGGCGTCAGAAGGCTATTAGTCCGGAGTGACGTGGCACACTAACGTCACCGAGAGTGATGTGGACCCATGCTTGACATGCCATGTTTCACCTTGATTCGTACTTTTCACAGACCCTATGTGCTCATTAGAATGTGATACATGTCACCCACAGACAAGGCCACGTGTCATCTCTACCTTGCCATGTGTCACCCCCTTGGCACATATTTGCTTGGCCCATTTTGCAGGTGGAGTAGTTGGAACCCACCTATCCTTTCCTTTTCATTTAATACGCCACCACGTGTAAGGGTGGACCCTTCTGGAGTTCGAGACTCTTCAGGTTTGGGGTGTAGTGTCGTAGATAAGTCGAAAGGTCCGAAGGCCGGAGCGATGTGGCGAGATTTCGGGCTCCTTCGGGAGATTGGGATTTCGGGACTCCGAAGAATATGCATGTAGAAATAAAAAGAGGTGTTCAACGCCAAAGTATCGAACGTCGAATTCCTCTTAAGCTTATGTGTTAAATGTGGATCGAGTTCCACCATTGGATTCGACAGTGGATGGAATTCCGTCATGGATGTAGGAACGTTGGGGAATCTTCGTGGATTTAGGAACTTGGGGATGGTACGAATGACATGGACCAACGTGGCCCTTGACTGATAACACCCGAATATACTCTGTCCGTAAAAAATGCGTTCGTGTTCACATATGAAGCCAACGGTGAGCTAGCTTGCCTTGCGATCGCATCTTCAGGGCCGGCAGGTTCGTTAGGGATAATTGGAAACATTCAGCAGCAGAATTTCCAGATAGCCTACGATCTGGAGAACAACAAACTCTCTTTTCGTCAGAAAAACTGTGCTTCCACGTAGATGGAGCTATATCATGTGAAACTGGTATTCGGTTTTCGATTTCGATTTGCGTTCGCATCTGCAGGGCCGCCAGGTTCAATGGGGACATTTGGAAACATCCAGCAGCAGAATTTCCAGATAGTCTACGATCTCGACAACAACAAACTCTCTTTTCGTCAGAAACACTCTGCTTCCAACTAGATGCACCTATATCATGTAGAACCCTCTACTTTGATCATAGAAACTGTGCTTCCACGTAGATGCAGCTATATCATGTGGAACTGGTATATGGTTTTCGATTTAGAATTGTTTGTCTGTTATTCTCTATATTCTAGTAGAGAATATGCTTGGTTATTTTTTTTGAATAAGAATACCAGTTCTGGCTCGGCATTATAGTTCGACTGATACTATGTACTGTTATTGCCTACAGTTATGCTAATTAACTATTTTATATAACTAAGATTAAGTAGACATATCTGTATGTAAATGAAAACAACATAATAATCAGTTCATTGGCTTAATAATTATTAAGTTTATAGTCTTTGGTGTCCAATCTTGTAGCTAACAATTGAAAATGTTTACATATTTTTGGTAATGAATATGATTTAATATTAATAATTTTTGGCACTAAATTTTGACACGTATGTTTAGTGGAATGTGAAACTCACATCCACGTTTCAATTTCAATGTTTTAAAACATGCATTAACAGGCGGAGCGTTTCAATTTCTATGTAAAATTAAAGAATGCATTACCAGGTGGAGCACGGTCCTGCTCGCGCTCTTTCTTTACCAGGTTGATTTCAATTTCTATGTAAGGTTAAAGAATGCATTACCAGCACCGATGGGCTCACGCTCTTTCTGTACCAGGTTGACAGTGGCTGGTTTTTAATTGTGACGCCCACATTTCCTCATGAAATACCATTCTGCCCATTGAAATACCATTTTGCCCATTTTTTTTAAATACCATTGTGAGAAATCTACCATTGTTGCTCATGAAATACTCAAGCTTTGGACTACCAGCTTTCGCATGAAGAAAATCATTTGTCTAAATTCTGCAGTTACATAAATCTTACCCAAGAATAAGATGAGATCATTATCAAACTTCATTATATGTTGGGTAACAAGTAAGAAAGTGGTTTTGATTACAGGTAACGAGATAAAGAATTACTGGAACACTCACATTAAGAGAAAAATGTTAGGAGGGGGAGTGGATCCTTATACCCATCTCCCTTTAAAGCCATACCATGGCTCTTTTGAGCCCTCCAGCGAGAATCATGTATTAGCCAAGCGACGTTGTAAGCCTAATGAGGTATTGACTGATTTTCGCTAGCAACTGACTTCGTCAGGGCAGAAGGTAATTTCTAGCATTCATGATAGTGCAGATGACAAGGATGTGAATCTTGAATTATCAATTTCTTTGTCGTTCTTCTGCTCAGCAGAAGTCACCTCAAGTAATTCTAAGGAGTTCTCCAGTGGAATCAGGCCATCTAACGACTGTAGTCAGCCAGATCATAAAGTAGAAATTTGCTGTCACATTGGCCTGCAAACAGTTGGCTGAAGTTGCTTCTCTGTTTGTTCGGATTAGAGAACGTTCATGCATTCGATGTAGACATCGAGAATGGCATGTAGAAAATAATGTTATTATAACACTCGTTCCTATCACACTTATCCATTCCTTTGCAAGTTTAAAATATCAGGTTCCGCGTATTAATTTGCTTAAACCTACAAATTAAGGAATTGATGATCAGAATACATAATGTAATCTCTAAATAATTCTGATTTGAACTCCTTTTCATTCCAATTTGGTTTTTGATATAGCCAAGCTCAAGTCTCTAATCTAATTCCGTGTTTATCAAACCTAATTCCACGCACTAACAGTGCGAGTTTTCAAAACTTTGTTGACAATGACATTGCTTAGAGATCCATTTATATGGACATTAAATGATTTAGTTGTTGGGTGATTTAAGTATTTAGGAATGGCAGATACCGATCATAAATATTATAAGTAAACCAGACAATCACTATGATAAATTATTGGAAATTTAGTTTCAGTGAAAACAATTAGAAACAAGGAGATCAATAGTATATATCAATAAACTACATCAGGTATATATAGTTGCAGTGAGATCCAACTTATTCCACTCTTGGAGGGAGAGGTTGAGAGAATATCTCAACAACCTCTAGCTAACCCAATCCAATCCCTAAACTCTAGGATGCATTATAATGAGGCAATATCTCTAACTCTCCCCTTTTAATGCCTACATTACACAATATAACACAAGTTTTGTCATGTCTGTGTGACTGGTCCTCCTAAGCAGTTACATCCATCTCTGAACTTCATAGACACGCTCTTTCTCTCCCATCATCTTCGAGCTACCACTTCATACAACACAAATAAAACCTTCTTCCGACCATCTTTGAAGTATCTATAGGACCGGCGATTCTAAAATACCCCGAAGAATAGTCTCGGTACTGAAACATTCAGTAATCAATCTTACAAAATGATCTTTTTACACACACTCACCAACACAAAGATAACCAGTAACTGATAATCTTGGAGCACCGAAGTACAAGAAGACCTTCCAACATTTAGCAGACTTGTAGACATACTCACACTAGTTATGAGTTCTTATATGGCGTTGAAGTTCCTCAAGAACCACTAGCCTGAATTATATTACTCTGTTCTATATTTGGTTCTGCATTACAATTCTTCACATTCTATAAAATCACAACAAATTTCACACAATATAACATATATCTCTATTGTTTTCACTCCAGTTAATATTCTCCATAGTAGCAGGGTGATTCTCTCCTTGCACAACAACGTTGATATTGCAAATGACGGTTCCTTCACGCCATTTTTTCATGCAGCTTCTTCACCTTATCTGTAGCGACTCCTTCACCCCAACGATGACCCCTTCTACAATGATGTCTAAGGAAAATAATCGCAGGGCCCTGTAGCATCTCTCCTCCAATCCACCAAATCTTGCAGCAATCCCATCCCTCACGTGAGCTAATATGATCTGATATGGTATCCACGTTTGGGATGTGAAGTAATCTGGCATTTGTATTTGATTTGAAATCCAGAGATCTGTGCGATCCAAAGGTGTGAGAAATCTTGTTCAAATCATCGTCTAATTTATATATGCAAATCTATTGTTATATGAATCAACTCATAGATCTAACTCAATTTCCAGATCAAAGCCTTCGCTTGGCGATTTCTGGCAGTGATATTCTCCACGATTTACGTCCTCCTCTTGTTGGTGAATAAACCCTCTCACAGTGGTGGCTCCATCAATTAAATATGCATTACGTTTTGCAGCAATGGCTTCTCTTACCCTCGGTCTCTCTTCTCGTTACCCCTTACGATGACGAAAGAGATTGACAGATTAATTTTTGACTTCGATCACTTTTTTGATATGACGATGAAGGAAGAAGTTGATGAGAAGGATTTATTTTCAGATCGCTCAAATGGCAGGGAGTCTTCCTTTAGCTGACGACTCTTCTTTTGTTGTAGCAGATCATTGATGCCAAACCCAAACGGGCATCACTAAAATGGAAACAAAACTGCTATGGTGACTCCTCACACAACAATAGCACACCAATAAATCGACACTCTATCGATGAGTTAATACAAGATTCAATCTACCAATCAAAGAAATGACCAATGTATATTCAACGTCGATGGATCTAACTCTCGTAGTCGAGAAGGGGGCCTAATTGAATGATAATGCAGATCAACAATTGTCTTCCTCTCAACGCAACCTTCATATAATTCTCAAACAAATCTCAGCATAGACAAGCACACATAAAACTTTTAACAATTGAAGACTCATACCCTACATATGTCCAATGGAGCACACACCCAATTTATCTCATATTCCATCCCCTCTCGTGAGAGAGTCAGGGTTGTACTTGCTCTGATACCAAATTAGAAACAAGGAGAGCAGCCATTGCACAATATTGGTGGCCACCCACCTTTTCCAACTGGCTCAAAACAGTTTTCTGACATTTTTGGCAATTTACTATTTTTAGCAGTTTTTACTTCCGAGGCCATTTTGAGGGTCTAAATGAAGGTTTTTTGGTATTGAGCTCCTCAATCATAAACAAAGGCATGATTGAGCCCCCAAAATGAATCTCCTCGACGATCCCTTTCCAACGGGCTATCACACGCCTAAAACGGAGATCGTATGCAAAAGTTATGACCCCGAGAAGTTGATGTACTAGCTTACCCAAATGGGGCCCACATGACTTTTGGCGTTTCATCACCTAGGGTTAGGTTTTTGGATGTCTAGGGTTTTTGGCATTCTTTCTTATTGTAAAAAGGCCTTCAGAGCTTCATGGTAACCTTCTTCTTGTGAATGCGCGCTGTCGTCACATCTCTTCTCAGAGATAAGTCGTCACCATTCCAACAAGCTTGTTTTTGCTGCATTTTAAAGTTTTAGCTTATTTCGTTATTGAATAGAAAACCAGCTTTACTGTATCTTTGTTATTTTGTGTTAAGCACCTATTAATAATCTGTATTCATTTCATTCTACTCATAAAATTTGGATTAGTGGTATCAAAGCGGTCTGCTCCTTGTCGTCTTAATGCATGTCTCCAATGAGGTTGGAGTACAAAGAGTTGGGTCTCGAGCTTGTTTTTCTTGAGGACAGAAGCTCTCGCACGCCCAAGCGACCTACCATGGTAGGAGAAAAGAAAGATGATGGGACAGGAGATCCTTTCAAACTGTTGATTGAGGAATCCCTCACGCAACAGAGGAATGAGATGATGAATAGTTTTGCGCAAATCCTTCGGCGACTACCAATAGGCGATGCATCTTCTTCGAACAGAGGCGTCGCCCCCTTAAAGGTACAAATAAACTTTGATATTCCTATATTTGAAGGTCAGATAGATGCAGATGTTGTAGACAAGTGGTTGAATCTACTAGAAGGGTATTTTTCTGTTCATAAATTTTCGAATAGAGAAAAGATTACTTTTGCACTCCTCAAAGTCGTTCCCCATGTCAAAGATTGGTGGGAAAATTACTGTGAGCAAAAGGAAACAGAGGAAACCTCATTATTTTCAGTCATGGCCACCTGGTAATCCTTCAGGGATGCTATTAAGGAACAATACTACCCTGTTGGAAGTTATGACAACCTGTGTATTAAATGGACCACACTACGGCAAGAAAGAGACCAAGTAGTGCAAGATTTCATAAATATCTTCCATACCTTGCACACCAAGTTGGGTATCAAAGATTCAGAGCGGCATCTGGTGCTCAAGTATCGCGGTGCTCTGCATAGATACATCCAGACTGAAATGGAATTTCTAGACATCTCATCCTTGGGCGCAGCCTACCGATATGCCGTCAAAATAGAGAAGAAGCTCAAACAAAAGACGCGGCAATTTGGGCCTGGGAACCCCTCACAACAAAATCCAGGAAAGGGTGGCCCCAACCCACCGAAAAAAGGATAGAGCAAAGATGGACAATATCAAGACAACCAGTACAAGCCGCAAGAAAAGAAGGACACCAGAAAGACAAAGAAAGATATCGGGAAGTGGTGCGACTTCCATAAGATCCCTTGGCATAACACTGCTGACTGTCGCTCAAAGCAGTCGCTGGTGGCCGAAGTGAAAGCCTCTGAATCAGATGCATATTCTGACTCCAAGACAGAATCAGAAAGGGGAAGACAGATCATTGACGTAGAACCTAGTGCCACAGTTGCTACCACCAAGATCCAACCTGGTGAATCAGACGAGCCAGAAGAAGGAGAGTGCCTCTTCCATTCACAGATGTGGGTAAAAGGCACCCCGATGCACTTCATCGTTGACTCGATTCCCCGAATTGATGACCTCCTTGATCAACTCACGGGGGAAAAATACTTCAGTAAGATTGATCTGAAGTCTGGCTACCACCAGGTTCCGATAGAACAAACAGATGTATGGAAGACCGCCTTCAAGTCAAAGGAAGGATTTTTTGAATGGTTGGTCATGCCCTTTGGTTTGACAAATTCTCCAGCCACTTTCATAAGGATGATGGACGATATCCTGCGACCATTCACCAATACTTTTGTAGTGGTGTATCTGGATGACATTCTAATTTACAACAAGACTTGGGATGAACACTTGCAACATATTCAACAGGTTTTGCACACCCTGCGACAACACAAGCTATACACCAACCTGGAAAAATGCTCCTTCGGCATGAATAGGGTCGATTACCTAGGATACATCAYTGATCAGCATGACGTACATGTGGATCAAGCCAAGATCCAAGTCATCCATGACTGGCCAGCCCCAACAACACTCACTGAGCTTCAAATCTTCTTGGGACTTGCTAATTTCTACCGCAGGTTCGTGTTGGGTTTCTCCCATATTGCATGGGCCCTCAGCCAAATAAACAGGGGTGGTGGTAAGGAAAAATTTGCATGGGGCCGGTCCCAACAACAAGCGTTCGATGATTTGAAGCAGCACTTGTGCTTAGCCCCAGTACTTTCACTACCATACCTACAACATCCCTTTGAGATCGAGACAAATGCTTCAGACTTTGCTGTGGGCGATGTTCTCACTCAGCACGGTCACCCCATGGCCTATCATAGTGAGACACTATCAGATACTGTCCGTAAGTACGCTACTTACGACAAAGAAATGTACTCCATTGTGAAAGCATGTTGCCAGTGGAGACATTACATTCTTGGGAAGGAGACAGTCATCCACACTGATCACAAGCCACTGCAGTTCATGCAGACATAGGGAAAACTACAAAATGACCACTATCAAAAGTGGTCCACATACTTGCAGCAATTCCACCTCAACATCAAGTATAAAACAGGAAGCACCAATTGCGTCGTTGATTGCCTCAGTAGACCGCCAGTCGCGACACTCACCAAGGTGCTAGACTCTTGCGGCCATGAGACATCTGGATGGCCCCAACTCTATGAGACAGACCCTAAATTTGCCACCACCTACGAAATGTTGGGTGAAAATGCAGTTGTCGATAATTTCCATCTTCAGGATGGGTTGTTGTGTCGTCTGGGCCATATCTGTGTTCCATCAAGTGAGCGAGAGAAGATGATTTGAGAATCCCACTATAGTCGGGTGGCAGGACACTTTGTTGTTGAAAAGACAGTGGCGATGCTAAAGAAAAATTTTTACTGGCCAAAACTTCGACAGGAGGTCGGCAAGTATATCAGGTCCTACACTGCCTGCGCTATTTCCAAACCGACCACTAAGATATAGGGCTTGTACACCCCTCTTCCTACTCTTGACAGGCCATGGGAATCCATCTAGATGGACTACATGTCGGGCCTTCGATCCACCAAGAGGGGAAATCACTGTGTTTATGTGGTTGTTGACCGCTTTTCTAAGATGGCGATTCTAGTTTCCTGCAAGAAGAGCATCACAACAGAGGCCACTGCTAAGATCTTCTTTGAACGAGTATGGGTACATTTTGGACTCCCAAAAACCATTGTCTCAGATCAGGATAGTTGATTTCTCAGCACATTCTGGTCGAGGCTCTGGTCACTGCTGGACACCAAGCTCACCAAATCCACGACCTTCCACCCCCAGGAAGATGGCCAAACCGAGGTTGTAAATTGAATGATTGTGCATATCCTTTGCATGTATAATTCAAAGAACCCTCGCACATGGGATGAGAGCCTTCCTTATGTCCAGCATAGCTATAGACAATCCTTGCATAGCTCAACCGACCACAACACCTTTCAAGTGGGGTTGGGATTCCAACCTTTGGGTCCCATAGATGTTTCACTTCCCCTTGCGGTCACCTTGACTGACTCATCTCCTGCTCCAACTGAAGATGAAAAAGCCACCCGGTTCATTGAGAAGATCCAACACATCCACCAACAGGTTCAGGATATCCTACAGAAGTCCAATGACAAGTACAAATATCGCCATGATAAACACCGTGTGCTGCATAAGTTTCAGGTGGGTGACACGGTTTGGTTGCACTTGCAGAAAGAATGCATTACAGGACCCTATCGGAGGCTTCGCCCACTCTGTTATGGATGGTACACTATCACCAAGGCCATGGGGGATAATTCTTTTGAGCTCAACATTCCTCCTTTCCTTGGCCTGCACCCAGTGTTCAACGTGGATCTCCTTCGCTCTTACTTCCTACCATTATTGGACACCTCAGAAGTAGCAGAACAACTGACACCAATAGAGCTCAAACCCGACTGCATACAAAAAGAATTCAATGATCAGATTGTGGACAGACAGATCAAGGGCACTCGACAATAAAGGATCCAACTTTATCGAGTCGTCAAATCAGGGCAGCTCCTGCACCAAGGCAAGTGGCTCACCCGGGGCCAAATTCAACAGAAATTTCCTCATCTAATGGGGGACCTCAACGAAATGGAGACCATTGCTTCCTAAGGAGGGAGGATTGATCCATATGGATATCAGTGGCCACCCACCTTTTCCAACTAGCTCAAAACAATTTTCTGACATTTTTGGCAATTTACTATTTTTAGTAGTTTTTACTTCCGGGGCCATTTTGAGGGCCTAAATGAAGGTTTTTCAGTATCAAGCTCCTCAATGATATCCAAAGGCATGAATGAGCCCCCAAAATTAATCTCCTCGACAATACCTTTCCAACGGGCTATCACACGCCTAAAACAGAGATCGTATGCAAAAGTTAAGACCCTGGGAAGTTGATGTACTAGCTTACCCAAACGGGGCCCACATGACTTTTGGCGTTTCATCTCCTAGGGTTAGGTTTTTGGATGTCTAGGGTTTTTGGCATTTTTTCTTATTGTAAAAATTCCTTCAAAGCCTCATTGTAAAATTCTACTTGCGAATTTGCGCTGCCGTCACATCTCTTCTAAGAGATAAGTCGTCACCATTCCAGCAAGCTTGTTTACGCTGCATTTTACAGTTTCAGCTTATTTCGTTATTGAATAGAAAAATGGTTTTACTGTATTTTTGTTATTTTGTGTTAAGCACCTATTAATAATATGTATTCATTTCGTTCTGCTCATAAAATCTAGATCAGTGGTATCAGAGCGGTCTGCTCCTTATTGTCTTAATGGATGTCCCCAACGAGGTCGGAGTATAAAGAGTTGGGTCTCGAGCTTGTTTCTCTTGAGGAAAAAATCTCTCACACACCCAAGCGACCTCCCATGGTAGGAGAAAAGAAAGATTATGGGACAAGAGATCCTTTCAAACTGTTTATTTAGGAAGCCCTCACGCAACAGAGGAACGAGATGATGGATAGAGATGATGGATAGTTTCGTGCAAATCCTTCGGTGACTACCAACAGGCGATGCATCTTCATCGAATGGAGGCGCCGGGTCCTTCAAGGTACAAATAAACTTTGATATTCCTATATTTGAAGGTCAGATAGACGCAGATGTTGTAGACAAGTGGTTGAATCTACTAGAATTGTATTTTTTTGTTCATAAATTTTCGAATAGAGAAAAGATTTCTTTTGCACTGCTCAAAGCCGTTCCCCATGTCAAAGATTGGTGGGAAACTTTTTGCGAGAAAAAGAAAACTAGAGGAAACCTCATTATTTTCGGTCACGGCCACTTGGGAATCCTTCAGGGATGCTATTAAGGAAAAATACTACCCTGTCAGAAGTTATGACGACCTATATACCAAATGGACCACACTGCAACAAGAAAGAGACCAATAAGTGCTAGATTTCACAAATATCTTCCATAACTTGCGCACCAAGTTGGGTATCAAAGATTCAGAGAGACATCTGGTGCTCAAGTATCGTGGTGCTCTGCATAGATACATCTAGACCAAAATGGAATTTCTAGACATCTCATCCTTGGGCACAACCTACCGATATGACGTCAAAATCGAGCAGAAGCTCAAATAAAAGACGCGACAATTTGGGCCTGGGAACCCCTCACAACAAAAGCCAGGAAAGGGCGGCCCCAACCCACCGAACAAAGGACAGAGAAAAGATGGATAGTATCAAGACAACCAGTACAAGACACAAGCAAAGAAGGACACCAGAAAGACAAAGAAAGATACCGAGAAGTGGTGCAACTTCCATAAGAGCCCTTGGCATAACACTGCTGACTATCGCTCAAAGAAGTCGCTAGTGGCCGAAGTGAAAGAATCTGAATCAGATGCAGATTCTGACTTCGAGACAGAACTAGAAAGGGGAAGATGGATCATTCACGCAATACCTAGTGCCACCGTTGCTACCACCAAGATCCAGCCTGGTGAACCAGACGAGCCAGAACAAGGAGAGTGCCTCTTCCATTCATAGATGTGGGTAAAAGGCACCCCACTGCACTTCATCGTTGACAGCGGTAGCTAGAAGAACCTCATCTCAGTAGAGGTCGTCAAGCGGCTAGCCCTGTCAACAATGCCGCACCCACAACCCTACACCATTGGATGGCTCCGCCAAGGAAGCGATCTCCGCGTCGACCAATAGTCGACTGTCGTATGACATAAATCCCTTCAATGACGAGGTATTTTGTGATGTTGATCCACTTGAAGTGTGTGATGTTCTTTTGGGCCCACCTTATTTATGGAAACATCATGTTGTATATGAATCTAGGCCTCGTAGTGTTATTATTACTTTGAACAGGAAATTGTACAGGATACCCAAGACAGTCCCACCTAGTGCTATTTCCTTGATCTCTACTAAGCAATGCAGAAAGGTCATCTCTTAGACGGGGAAGTTTGTCTTCTTCATGATTCGCTTTCAGAATAAGCGAAAGATCACAGCCACATCTAGGGTCTCTGCGAACGACCTCTCCACACAGCAGAAGCAAGTAGATAAGGTCATGGAAGAATACTCGGATATCTTCTCCTCACCTATAGGGGTACCTCTGCATTTCCAGGTCAAGCAACCCATCGATTTGACCCCCAGTGCACCGCTACCCAATGGTCCAGTCTATAGTTTCTCTTTGTTAGATAATGAGGAGATCAAGAGATAGATCCAAGAACTTCTCCACAAGGGGCACATACACCCTAGCTTATCACCTTGCGGGAGCCCAATCATGATGGTACAAAAGAAACATGGAACCTAACGAATCTGTATTGATTACCGGGCTTTGAATAAAATCACTGTCAAAAACCAGTACCCGATTCCCTGAATTGATGACCTCCTTGATCAACTCACGGGTGCCAAATACTTCAGTAAGATTGATCTGAAGTCTGGATACCACCAGATCCCGATAGAATAGACAAATGTATGAAAGACCGCCTTCAAGTCAAAGGAAGGACTTTTTGAATGGTTGGTCATGCCCTTTGGTTTGACAAATTCTCCAGCCACTTTCATGAGGATTATGGACGATATCCTGTGACCATTCACCAATACTTTTGTAGTGGTGTATCTGGATGACATTCTAATTTATAGCAATACTTGGGACTTACACTTACAGCATATTCAGCAGGTTCCGCACACCTTGCAGCAGCACAAGCTATACGCCAACCTGGAAAAATGATCCTTCGGCATGGACAGGGTCCATTACCTGGGCTACATAATTGATCAACATGGCGTACATGTGGATCCAGCCAAGATCCAAGTCATCCGTGACTGGCCATCCCCAAAAACACTCATTGAGCTTCAAATCTTCTTGGGACTCGCTAATTTCTGCCACGGGCTCATGTTGGGTTTCTCCCATATTACATGGGCCCTCAGCCAAATAAATAGGGGTGGTGGTAAGGACAAATTTGCATGGGGCCAGTCCCAAAAACAAGCGTTCGATGATTTGAAGCAATTCTCGTGCTCAGCCCCAGTACTTTCACTACCAAACTTGCAACATCTCTTTGAGATCGAGACAGATGCTTCAGACTATGTTGTGGGCACCGTTCTCACTCAGCATGACCACCCCATGGCCTATCATAGTGAGACACTATCAGATACTGTCCATAAGTACCCTACTTACAACAAAGAAATGTACTCCACTGTGCAAGCATGTTGCCAGTGGAGACATTACATTCTTGGGAAGGAGACAGTCATCCACACTGATCATAAGCCACTGCAGTTCATGTAGACACAGGGAAAACTGCAAAATGACCGCCATCAAAAGTGGTCCAAATACTTGCAGCAATTCCACCTCAACATCAAGTATAAAACAGGAAGCACCAATCAAGTTGCTGATTGCCTCAGTAGACCGCCAGTCGTGACACTCACCACGGTGCTAGACTCTTGCAGCCATGAGACATCTGGATGGCCCCAACTCTATGAGATAGACCCTGACTTTGCCACCACCTACCAAATGTTGGGTGCAAATGTAGTTGTCGATAATTTCCATCTTCAAGATGGGTTGTTGTGTCGTCTAGGCCATATCTGTGTTCCATCAAGTGAGCGAACGAAGATGATCTAGGAATCCCACTATAGTTGGGTGGAAGGACACTTCGGCATTGAAAAGACAGTGGCGATGCTAAAGAAACATTTCTACTAGCCGAAACTTCGATAGGATGTCGACACGTATATCAGGTCTTGCACTGCCTGCGCTATTTCCAAACCGACCACTAAGAAATAGGGCTTGTACACCCCTCTTCCTACTCCTGACAGGCCATGGGAATCCATCTGGATGGACTACATGTCGGGCCTCCCATCCACCAAGCGGGGAAATGACTGTGTTTTTGTGGTTGTTGACCGCTTTTCTAAGATGGTGATTCTAGTTTCCTGTAAGAAGAGCATCACAGCAGAGGCAACTACTAAGCTCTTCTTTGAACGAGTATGGGTACATTTTGGAATCTCACAAACCATTGTCTCAGATCAGGATAGTTGATTTCTCAGCACATTCTGGTCAAGCCTCTGGCCATTGTTGGACACCAAGCTCACCAAATCCACGGCCTTCCACCCCCAAACAAATGGCCAAACCGAGGTTGTAAATCGAATCATCGTGCATATCCTTCACATGTATAATTCAAAGAACCCTCGCACATGGGATGAGAGCCTTACTTATGTCCAACATAGCTACAATCAAGCCTTGAATAGCTCAACCGGCCACAACTCCTTTCAAGTGGGGTTGGGATTCCAATCATTGGGTCCCATAGATGTTACACTTCCCCTTGCAGTCACCTCGACTGACTCATCTCCTGCTCCAACTAAAGCTAAAAAATCCATCCGGTTCATTGAGAGGATCCAACACATCCGCCAACAGGTTCAGGATATCCTACAGAAGTCCAATGACAAGTACAAACAACGCCATGATCAGCACTGGGTGCCGCATAAGTTTCAGGTGGGCGACAAGGTTTGGTTTCACTTGCAGAAAGAATGCCTTACAGGACCCCATCGGAGGCTTCTACCACTCCGTTAAGGACCGTACACTATCACCAAGGCCGTGGGAGATAATTCTTTTGAGATCAACATTCCTCCTTTCCTTGGCCTGCACGCAGTGTTCAACGTGGATCTCCTTTGCCCTTATTTCCCACCATTATTGGACACCTCAGAAGTAGCAGAACAACTGACACCAATAGAGATCAACCCTAATTGCATACAACATGCATCCAATGATCAGATTTTGGACAGATAGATTAAGGGCACTCGACAACAAAGGACCTAGCTTTATCGAGTCGTCAAAGCAGGGCAGCTCCTGCACTAAGGCAAGTGGCTCACCCGTGGCCAAATTCAGTAGAAATTTCCTTATCTAATGGGGGACCTCAACGCAATGGAGACCATTTCTTCCTAATGAGTGAGGATTGATCCATATGTATATCGGTGGCCACCCACCTTTTCCAACTAGCTCAAAACAGTTTTCTGACATTTTTGGCAATTTACTATTTTTAGCAGTTTTTACTTCCGGGGGCATTTTGAGGGCCTAAATGAATTTTTTTTGGTATTGAGATCCTCTATGATATCTGAAAGAATTATTGATCCCACAAAATGAATATCCTCGATGATACCTTTCCAACAAGCTATCACACGCCTAAAACGGAGATCATATGCAAACGTTACGACACCGGGAAGTTGATGTACTAGCTTACCCAAATAGGGCCCACATGACTTTTGGCGTTTCATCTCCTAGGGTTAGGTTTTTGGATGTCTAGGGTTTTTGGAATTCTTTATTATTGTAAAAATGCCTTCAAAGCCTCATTGTAACCTTCTTCTTGTGAATACGCGTTGCCGTCACATCTCTTCTCAGAGATAACCTTCCACCATTCCAGCAAGCTTGTTTCCGCTGCTCTTTAAAGTTTTAGCTTATTTCATTATTGAATAGAAAACCAGTTTTACTGTATATCTATTATTTTTTGTTAAGAACCTATTAATAATCTATATTCATTCCGTTCTTCTCATAAAATCCGGATCAGTGGTATCAGAGCGGTCTGCTCCTTGTCGTCTTAATGCATGTCCCCAACGAGGTCGGAGTACAAAGAGTTGGATCTCGAGCTTGTTTCTCTTGAGGACATAAGCTCTCACACGCCCAAGCGACCTCCCATGGTAGGAGAAAATAAAGATGATGGGATAAGAGATCCTTTCAAACTGATGATTGAGGAAGTCCTCACACAACAGAGGAATGAGATGATGGATAGTTTCTCACAAATCCTTCGACGACTACCAACAGGCGATGCATCTTCTTCGAATGGAGGTGTTGCCCCCTTCAAGGTACAAATAAACTTTGATATTCCTATATTTGAAGGTCAGATAGATGTAGATGTTGTAGACAAGTGGTTGAATCTACTAGAAGGGTATTTTTCCATTCATAAATTTTCGAATAGAGAAAAGATTACTTTTCTGCTCCTCAAATCTGTTCCCCATGTCAAAGATTGGTGGGAAACTTTCTATGAGCAAAAGGAAATAGAGGAAACCTCATTATTTTCAGTCATGGTCCCCTGGGAATCATTCAGGGATGCTATTAAGGAACAATACTACCCTTTCGGATGTTATGACGACCTGTATACCAAATGGACCACACTGTGGCAAGAAAGAGACCAACCAATGCTAGATTTCACAAATATCTTCCATACCTTTCTCACCAAGTTGGGTATCAAAGATTCAGAGCGAAATCTGGTTCTCAAGTATCGCGGTGCTCTGCATAGATACATCCAGACTGAAATGGAATTTCTAGACATCTCATCCTTGGGCGTGGCCTACAAATATGCCGTCAAAATCGAGCAGAAGCTCAAAAAAAAGATGGGGTAATTTGGGCTTGGGAACCCCTCACAACAAAAGCCAGGAAAGGGCGGCCCCAACCCACCGAACAAATGACAGAGGAAAGATGGACAATATCAAGACAACTAGTACAAGTCGCAAACAAAGAAGGACACCGAAAAGATAAATAAAGATACCGGGAAGTGGTGCGACTTCCATAAGAGCCCTTGGCATAACACTGCTGACTGTCGCTCAAAGAAGTCACTGGTGGCCGAAGTGAAAGCTTCTGAATCAGATGCAGATTATGACTCCAAGACAGAACCAGAAAGGGGAAGATGGATCATTGATGCGCAACCTAGTGCCACCGTTGCTACCACCAAGATCCAGCCTGGTGAACCATACAAGCCAGAAGAAGGAGAGCGCCTCTTCCATTCACATATGTGGGTAAAAGGCACCCTGCTTCACTTCATCGTTGACAACGGTATCCATAAGAACCTCATCTTAGTAGAGATCATCAAGCGGCTAGCCCTACCAAAAACGCTGCACCCACAACCCTACACCATTGGATGGCTCTACCAAGGAAGCGATTTTCGAGTCAGCCAACAATGTTGACTGTCGTACGACATCAAGCCCTTCAAAGATGAGGTATTGTGTGATGTTACTCCACTTGAAGTGTGTGATGTTCTTTTGGGCCAACCTTATTTATGGAAACGTCATGTTGTATATGAGTCTAGGCCTCGTAGTGTTATTATTACTTTGAACAAGAAATTATATAGGATACCCGAGGCAGTCCCACCTAGTGTTATTTCCTTGATCTTTGTTAAGCAATGCAGGAAGGTCATCTCTTAGATGGGGAAGCTTGTCTTCTTCGTGATTCACTCTCAGAATAAGCAAAATATTGTAGACACATCCAGGATATCTGCGGTTGACCTCTCCACACAGTAGAAGCAAGTAGATAAGGTCGTAGAAGAATACTCAGATATGTTCTCCTCACCTATAGGGGTACCTCTACATTGCCAGGTCATGCACCCCATCGATCTGACCCCCGATGCATCGCTGCCCAATGGGCCAGTCTATCATCGCTCTTTGTTAGAGAATGAGGATATCAAGGGACGGATCCAAGAACTTCTCCACAAGGGGCAGATACACCCTAGATCATCACCTTGCGGGAGCCCAATCGTGCTGGTACAAAAGAAAGATGGAACCTGGCGACTCTGTATTGATTACCAGGCTCTGAATAAAATCACTGTCAGAAACCGGTACCCGATTCCTCGAATCGATGACCTCCTTGATCAACTCACGAGGGCCAAATACTTCAGTAAGATTGATCTGAAGTCTGGCTACCACCAGGTCCTGATAGAACAGAAAGATGTATGGAAGACCACCTTCAAGTCAAAGGAAGGAATTTTTGAATGGTTGGTCATGCCCTTTGGTTTGACAAATGCTCCAGCCACTTTCATGAGGATGATGGGTGATATCATGTGTCCATTCACCAATAATTTTGTAGTTGTGTATATGGATGACATTCTAATTTACAACAAGACTTGGGACGAACACTTGCAGCATATTCAGCAGGTTCTGCACACCTTGCGGTAGCACAAGCTATATGCCAACCTAGAAAAATGCTCCTTCGGCATGGACAAGGTCCATTACCTGGGATACATCATTGATCAACATGGCGTACATGTGGATCCAACCAAGATCCAAGTCATCCGTGACTGGCCAACCCCAACAACACTCACTGAGCTTCAAATCTTCTTGGGACTCGTTAATTTCTACCGCAGGTTCATGTTGGGTTTCTCCCATATTGCATGGGCCATCAGCCAAATAAACAGGGGTGGTGGTAAGGCGAAATTTGCATGGGGCCGGTCCCAACAACAAGCGTTTGATGATTTGAAGCAGCGCTTGTGCTCAACCCCAGTACTTTCATTACCAAACATACAACATCCCTTTGAGATCAAGATATATGCTTCAGACTATGCTGTGGGCACCGTTCTCTCTCAGCGCGACCACCCCGTGGCCTGTCATAGCGAGACACTATGAGATAATGTTCGTAAGTACCCTACTTAGGACAAAGAAATGTACTCCATTGTGAAATCATGTCGCCAGTGTAGACATTACATTCTTGGGAAGGAGACAGTCATCCACACTAATAATAAGCCATTGTAGTTCATGCAGACACAGGGAAAACTAAGAAATGACCACCATCAAAAGTGGTCCACATACTTGCAGCAATTCCACCTCAACATCAAGTATAAAACAGGAAGCACCAATCGCGTCACTGATTTCCTTAGCAGACCACTAGTCGTGGAACTCACCATGGTGCTAGACTCTTGCAGCCATGAGACATATGGATGGCCCCAACTCTATGAGACAGACCCTGACTTCGCCACCACCTACCAAATGTGGGTGCAAATGCAATTGTCGATAATTTCCATCTTCAGTATGGGTTGTTGTGTCGTCTGGGCCATATCTGTGTTCCATCAAGTGAGCGAGTGAAGCTGATCTGGGAAGCCCACTACAGTCGGCTGGCAAGGAACTTCGACATTGAAAAGACAGTGGCGATGTTACAGAAACATTTCTACTGGCCGAAACTTCGACAGGAGGTCGTCATGTATATTAGGTCCTGCATTGTCTGTGCTATTGCCAAACTGACCACTAAGAAACAAGGGTTGTACACCCCTCTTCCTACTTCTGACAGGCCATGGGAATCCATCTCAATGGACTACATGTCGGGCCTCCCATCCACCAAGCAGGGAAATGACTGTGTTTTTGTGGTTGTTGACCGCTTTTCTAAGATGGGGATTCTAGTTCCCTGCAAGAAGAGCATCATAGCAGAGGCCACTGCTAAGCTCTTCTTTGAACGAGTATGGGTACATTTTGGAATCCCACAAACCATTGTCTCAGATCGGGATATTCGATTTCTCATCACATTCTTCTCGAGCCTCTGGTCACTGCTGGACACCAAGGTCACCAAATCCAAGGCCTTCCACCCCCAGGCAGATGGCCAAACCGAGGTTGTAAATCGAATGATTGTGCATATCCTTCGCATGTATAATTCAAAGAACCCTCGCACATGGGATGAGAGCCTTCCTTATGTCAAGCATAGCTACAACCGAGCCTTGCATAGCTCAACTGGCCACAACCCCTTTGAAGTGGGGTTGGGATTCCAACCATTGTGTCCCATAGATGTTGCACTTCACCTTGTAGTCACCTCGACTGACTCATCTCCTGCTCCAACTGAAGCTGAAAAAGCCACCTGGTTCATTGAGTGGATCTAGCACATCTGCTAAGAGGTTCAATATATCCTATAGAAGTCCAATGACAAGTACAAACAGTGCCATGATCAACACTGGGTGACGCATAAGTTTCAAGTGGGTGACAAGGTTTGGTTGCACTTGTAGAAATAATTCCTTACAGGATCCCATCAGAGGCTTCGCCCACTCCGTTATGGACCGTAAACTATCACCAATGCCATGGGGGATAATTCTTTTGAGCTCAACATTCCTCCTTTCCTTGGCCTGCACCCAATGTTCAACGTGGATCTCCTTCGCCCTTATTTACCACCATTATTGGACACCTCAGAAGTAGCAGAACAACTAACACCAACATAGCTCAACCTCGACTGCATACAATAGAAATCCAATGATCAGATTGTGGACAGACAGATCAAGGGCACTCGACAACAAAGGATCCAACTTTATTGAGTCGTCAAAGCAGGGTAGCTCCTGCACCAAGGCAAGTGGCTCACCCGGGGCCAAATTCAACATAAATTTCCTCATCTAATGGGGGACCTCAATGCAATGGAGACCATTGCTTCCTAAGGAGGGAGGATTGATCCATATGGATATCAATGGCCACACACCTTTTCCAACTGGCTCAAAATAGTTTTCTGACATTTTTGGCAATTTACTATTTTTAGCAGTTTTTAATTCCAGGGCCATTTTGAGGGCCTAAATGAAGGTTTTTCAGTATCGAGCTCCTCAATGATATCCAAAGGCATGATTGAGCCCCAAAAATGAATCTCCTCGATGATACTTTTCCAACGGGCTATCACATTCCTAAAACGGAGATCGTATGCAAAAGTTATGACCCCGGGAAATTGATGTACTAGCCTACCCAAACGGGGCCCACATGACTTTTGGTGTTTCATCTCCTAGGGTTAGGTTTTTGGCATTCTTGCTTATTGTAAAAATGTCTTTAGAGCCTCATTGTAACCTTCTTCTTGTGAATGCCTGCTGTCATCACATCTCTTCTCAAAGATAAGCCGCCACCATTCCAACAAGCTTGTTTTCGCTGCATTTTACAGTTTCAGCTTATTTCGTTATTGAATAGAAAACCAGTTTTACTGTATCTCTGTTATTTTGTGTTAAGAACTTGTTAATAATCTGTATTCATTTTTTTCTGCTCATAAAATCTGGATCAGTGGTATCAGAGCAGTCTGCTCCTTGTCGTCTTAATGCATGTCCCCAACAAGGTTAGAGTACAAAGAGTTGGGTCTCGAGCTTGTTTCTCTTGAGGACAGAAGCTCTCACACGCCCAAGTAAACTCCCATGGCAGGAGAAAAGAAAGATGATGGGATAGGAGATCCTTTCAAACTATTGATTGAGGAATCCCTCACGCAATAGAGGAACAAGATGATGGATAGTTTCGCGCAAATCCTTCAGGGACTACCAACAGGTGATGCATCTTCTTCGAACGGAGGCGCTGCCCCCTTCAAGGTACAAATAAAATTTGATATTCCTATATTTGAAGGTCAGATAGATGCAGATGTTGTAGACAAGTGGTTGAATCTACTAGAAGGGTATTTTTCTATTCATAAATTTTCGAATAGAGAAAAGATTACTTTTGCGCTCCTCAAAGTCGTTTCCCATGTCAAAGATTAGTGGGAAACTTTCTGTGAGAAAAAGGAAACAGAGGAAACATCATTATTTTCAGTCACGACCACCTAAGAATCCTTCAGGGATGCTATTAAGGAACAATACTACCTTGTCAAAAGTTATGATGACCTGTATACCAAATGGACCACACTGCGGCAAGAAAGAGACCAAGCAGTGCTAGATTTCACAAATATCTTCCATACCTTGCACGCCAAGTTGGGTATCAAAGATTCAGAGAAAAATCTGGTGATCAAGTATCATGGTGCTCTGCATAGATACATCCATACTGAAATGTAATTTCTAGACATCTCATCCTTTGGCGCGGCCTACTGATATGTTGTCAAAATCGAGTAGAAGCTCAAACAAAAGACGCGACAATTTGGGCCCTAGAACCCCTCACAACAAAAGCTAGGAAAGGGAAACCCCAACCCACCGAACAAAGTACAGAGAAAAGATGAACAATATCAATACAACCAATACAAGCCACAAGCAAAGAAGGACACTAGAAAGACAAAGAAAGATACCGGGAAGTGGTGCGACTTCCATAAGATCCTTTGGCATAACACTGCTGACTGTCGCTGAAAGCAGTCGCTGGTGGCCGAAGTGAAAGCCTCTCAATCAGATGCAGATTCTGACTCTGAGACAGATTCAGAAAGGGGAAGACGGATCATTGATGCGGAACCTAGTGCCACCATTGCTACCACCAAGATCCAGCCTGGTGAACCAGACGAGCGAGAAGAAGGAGAGCGCCTCTTCCATTCACAGATGTGGGTAAAAGGCACCCTGCTACACTTCATCATTGACAATGGTAGACAGAAGAACCTCATCTCAGTAGAGGTCATCAAGCGGCTAGCCCTACCAACAACGTCGCACCCACAACCCTACACCATTTGATGACTCCACCAAGGAAGCGATCTCTGTGTCGGCCAACAGTGTCGACTGTCGTATGACATCAAGCCCTTCAAAGACGAGGTATTGTGTGATGTTGCTCCACTTGAAGTGTGTGATGTTCTTTTGGTCCAACCTTATTTATGGAAACTTCATGTTGTATATGAGTCTGGGCCTCGTAGTGTTATTATTACTTTGAACAAGAAATTGTACAGGATACTTGAGGCAGTCCCACCTGGTGCTATTTCCCTGATCTCTGTTAAGAAATGCAGGAAGGTCATCTCTCAGAAGGGGAAGTTTGTCTTCTTCATGATTCGCTCTCAGAATAAGTGAAAGATCGCAGCCACATCCAGGGTCTCGATGGTCGACCTCTCCACACAGAAGAAGCAAGTAGATAAGGTCATGGAAGAATACTCAGATATCTTCTCCTCACCTACAAGGGTACCTCTGCATTGCCAGGTCAAGCACCCCATCGATCTGACCCCTGGTGCACCACTGCCCAATGGGCCAGTCTATCATCGCTTTTTGTTAGATAATGAGGAGATCAAGAGACAGATCCAAGAACTTCTCTACAAGGGGCACATACGCCTTAGCTCATCACCTTGCGGGAGCCTAATCGTGCTAGTATAGAAGAAATATGGAACCAGGTGACTCTGTATTGATTACCGAGCTCTGAATAAAATTACTGTCAGAAACCGATACCCGATTCCCTGAATCAATGACCTCCTTGATCAACTCACAGGGGCCAAATACTTCAGTAAGATTGATCTGAAGTCTGGCTACCACCAGGTCCCAATAGAACAGACAGATGTATGGAAGACCGCCTTCAAGTCAAAGGAAGGAATTTTTAAATGGTTGGTCATTCCCTTTGGTTTGACAAATGCTCCAGCCACTTTCATGAGGATGATGGACGATATCCTGTGACCATTCACCAATACTTTTGTAGTGGTGTATTTGGATGACATTCTAATTTATAGCAAGACTTGGGACAAACACTTGTAGCATATTCAGTAGGTTCTTCACACCTTGCGGCAGCACAAGCTATACGCCAACCTGGAAAAATGATCCTTCGGCATGGACAGGGTCCAGTACCTGGGCTACATCATTGATCAACATGGCGTACATGTGGATCCAACCAATATCCAATTCATTCATGACTGGACATCCCCAAAAACACTCACTGAGATTCGAAGCTTCTTGGGACTCGCTAATTTCTACCGCAGGTTTGTGTTGGGTTTCTCCCATATTGCATGGGCCCTCAGCCAAATAAACAGGGGTGGTGGTAAGGCGAAATTTGCATGGGGCCCATCCCAAAATCAAGCGTTCAATGATTTGAAGCAGTGCTTGTGCTTAGCCCCAGTACTTTCACTACCAGACCTGCAACATACCTTTGAGATCGAGACATATGCTTCAGACTATGCTATGGGCGCCATTCTCACTCAGCACAACCACCCTGTGGCCTATCATAGTGAGACACTATCAAATACTGTCCGTAAGTACCCTACTTATGACAAAAAAATGTACTCCATTGTGCAAGCATGTTTCCAGTGGAGACATTACATTCTTGGGAAGGAGACAGTCATCCATACTAATCATAAGCCACTGCAGTTCATGCAGACACAGGGAAATCTGCAAAATGAACGCCATCAAAAGTGGTCCACATACTTGCAACAATTCCACCTCAACATCAAGTATAAAATAGGAAGCACCAATCGTGTCACTGATTGCCTCAGAAAACCGCCAGTCGTGGCACTCACCACAGTGATAGAATCTTGCAACCATGAGACATCTGGATGGCCCCAACTCTATGAGACAGACCCTGACTTCGCCACCTCCTACCAAATGTTGGGTTCAAATGTAGTTGTTGATAATTTCCATCTTCAGGATGGGTTGTTGTGTCGTATGGGCCATATCTGTGTTCCATCAAGTGAGCGAGCGAAGCTGATATGGGAAGCCCACTACAGTCGGGTGGTAGGACACTTTGGCATTGAAAATATAGTTGCAATTCTACAGAAACATTTCTACTGGCCGAAACTTCGACAGGAGGTCGGCAAGTATATCAGGTCCTGCACTTCCTGTGCTATTGCCAAACCGACCACCAAGAAGAAGGGCTTGTACACCCGTCTTCCTACTCCTGACAGGCCATGGGAATCCATCTCGATGGACTACATGTCGGGCCTCCCATCCACCAAGTGGGGAAATGACTGTGTTTTTGTGGTTGTTGACCCCTTTTCTAAGATGGCGATTCTAGTTGTCTGCAAGAAGAGCATCATAGCAGAGGCCACTACTAAGCTCTTCTTTGAACGAGTATGGGTGCATTTTGGAATCCCACAAACCATTTTCTTAGATCGGGATAGTCAATTTCTCAGCACATTCTGGTCGATCCTCTAGTCACTGCTGGACACCAAGCTCACCAAATCCACTGCCTTCCACCCCCAGACAGATGGCCAAACCGAGGTTGTAAATTGAATGATTATGCATATCCTTCACATGTATAATTCAAAGAAGCCTCACACATGGGATGAGAGAATTCCTTATGTCCAGCATAGCTACAACCGAGCCTTTCATAGCTTAACCGACCACATCCCCTTTCAAGTGGGGTTGGGATTCCAACCATTGGGTCCCATAGATGTTGAACTTCTGCTTGAGGTCACCTCGACTGACTCATCTCCTGCTCCAACTGAAGCTGACAAAGCCACCCGGTTCATTGAGCAGATACATCACATCTACTAATAGGTTCAGGATATCCTACAGAAGTCCAATGACAAGTACAAACAATGCCATGATCAACACCGGGTGTCACATAAGTTTCAGGTGGGCAACAAGGTTTGCTTGCACTTGTAGAAAGAATTCCTTACAGGACCCCATCGGAAGCTTCGCCCACTCCGTTATGGACTGTACACTATCACCAAGGCCATGGGGGATAATTCTTTTGAGCTCAACATTCCTCCTTTCCTTGGCCTACACCCAGTGTTCAACGTGGATCTCCTTCGCCCTTATTTCCCACCATTATTGGACACC
>ML781862.1:330694-343596 GCA_009831015.1 Picea engelmannii | reverse complement strand
GCATCATAATGAGGCATTATCTCTAACTAAAATCAACATGTAACTAAAATTTATTTATTTCAACAAAACCTGTGAATATTCTTAATAAGACTTGTTTTGATTACCATATTGAAATACACTATCGTAAGGATCAACCTTCATATTCTGATTTAGACTTGTTTTGTTTAACAGAATGAAATCCTCTATCCTAAGTACCAGTCTTCAACTAAAATTTATTTATTTCAATAGAACCTGTGAATATATTCTAAATTAGACGCGTTCTATATACAAGAGTGATATACTCTATCGGAAGGTGGGGCTAATTGATATATATAATGATATTACAATATTAATTACGTTGATAGGCGTCCCCCGTATTGGAATTGATGGATTAATGAGCCTTTTAATTACAAATTCTAATCTGATGGCCAACAATAAAAGATGTTGGCATATTCTTCATCTTACACTCAAATCAACGAATGCAATTTAATGTTCATAACTTCCTTGCATTTATGAATGCGTACATTTCCTTGTTTAATTTTTCATATTTACTTAATATAATTAAGGAATTACTGCCCTAGCCATTGATTGCCACGTTTAACTAATTATGGAGGATTAATATGTATAGATCGGATAACAGTGAAGGACCATGTATCCCATGCGTTTCAACTAGCACGTTGGATGCAACGATGGTTAAACTGGACATCGTTTCAACTAGCACAATGGTGGAATTTCAACTAGGCGTGAAGGCCTGCGCTTCCTACAATTCAAAGACTGGCTTCACATTTTCATTGCATTGCTATTTTATGATACAACCTGAACCTTTTAATTTACGTTCTAACTCTTTCTTCAAATGTTTGGATTAAATAACAAAATCACCGCTTCAGACTTCCCATTACATAAATGTTTGGATATTCTGATTGTATTGTTTAATTATGCGATTCACAATATGGGATCACAATATCCCAAAGTCTCCAAAGAATAGGAGCAGTGTAAACATGCAAGGAACCTTATTCTATTTGCATTCTTCTTAGTTTCGAGGTATGAAAATCTGTAGATAGTTTCGAGGATATGAAAGTCTGTAGGATAGTTTCGAGGTATGAAAGTCTGTAAATGAAGAGAATGCTTAAAATAGTCAATAGCTTCCCAGATTAAGTCCATATCTCCATGCATTGCCTTCTCCAATAGTTATTCTCCTAGAATGCGCGACTGGATTGCTTCACACAACGTTTGGTAATTGGAAACCTCCTTTTTAAAATCTCTTACTTGTTTCACCAGTTCCTTATCACCCATGGGAGCTGCACGCAAAATACTTTCATCTCGTTCATATGTTTTGAGCGTTTTACACGTACCGAGAATGAATATGATGGGAATCTAAAGTTTCCAGTCTTTATTTGTGAAAACAAGTGCGAAATGGTTCAATGTATTCATTACAAAATCGCTTAGTAATTACATTGTATGTATTCATTACAAAATCGCTTAGTAATTACATTGTATGCGTAATATTTATTTATAATATTTACATTGTGCGTAGTATTTTCACCAGACATTATTTGTGAAAACAAGTGTGAAATGGTTCAATGTGCTCATTACAGAATCATTTAGTAATTACATTGTATGCATAATATTTATGCATAGTATTTACATTGTGCATAGTATTTACCCCTAAATGGTTCAATGTGCATTGTATGCGTAAATATAGATTTAGAACTCAGTCTCTATGTCGACAGTACATTCAATGCCATAATATATTAATCACAAAGAACATTTAGACTTAGAACCCAATCACACTCTAGCATTTTGTCTAAGTTGACAGTACTTGCAATGTGTTCCTCGTTTGTCGTGTCTCTGTGTATGCTTGGTATTTACATTGTGCACAAAAAAACATATTTACCCTAATATTTTAGGGTTTATTAAGGTTATTTTAATATTTTAGAGTTTATTGGGGTTTATTAAGGTTATTTTAATATTTTAGGGTTTATTAGGATTAGGGTTTTATTAATTATTTGATTACATATATTATATCTACTAAAATATAACACATATATTAATTATTAATATATTATTAAGCTATATTAAGAGAGATAATATAATATTGATTATTAGTATTTGAAAGAAACCTTTTTATATAATTTTTTTATTGCATTTATTATATTAAAAATTACAATATTAATATTAATATTAATTATTTGATTACATTATTTTATATTTTAAATTAAATCTCTAATAACAATATATTCAGAAAAAGGACAATATTTACATCAACCAACATTTTTTTATGTAATAATAATAATAATATATTAAGAACATTTATATAAAAAAAACATATTTTTATATAATTATTTGATATAAAATAACATTACATTATATTACCCCCGGATGGGGTGTTTCCAAGTGCAAATGAAAATCAGGACACGGGGAGGCCACTGGGATGGGTAACCAGCCACCTGGCGCCCATCTAGTTCCATCCCTCCATCTCCGTATCCACTTGAACATCAATGCTCAACTTCCAACCTTCATTCCTCCTACATGCACCTACAGTCGCATGAGCCGAACGATTTGGAAATCAGGCAATGTCATGGCACGCGCCGGACGTGGGGTTTTTTTAGGCTCGCCCACACACTCCTTGGCCCATTGTCTGTTGTGGACTTCACTTGTTGTCTCCAAGCTCTCTATGCGCATTTTAACCTCACCCTGATGCAGCTACCCCGCACTTACTTCAGACTCCCTTTGTATTTTTCCTGGCCTCTCTTCAAGCTCTGTGAGCTCCTCCCCTAGCCCAGCTCTCACCTTTGATATGCCTCGTCCTAGGGGCAATCCCAAGTGGGGTGCCACTTGGTACGTGGTCAGGGGAAGAATTCCACCTACCTCTGATCATTTAGTCGAGGCTGAGCCTCCCCCTGCCACTCCTCCAACTGATGAGCCCTTCCACATTCACCCCCTTGTGCTGATTTTTCCCCTCATCATGGGCCTCGAGGAAGTAGAAGCTCACCCTCTTCCTCCTGATGTATCTCCTCCCCCTGTCTTACACCAATTGTTGCACCCTCTGCCTCTCAACCCCTCATAGACCCCCTCACTGGGATTTCCCCCCTCTCGAACCCTTATGGCTATAGGGTTGAGTGGTTTGACCTTTTTGGCAATTCATTGGGGTATGCGCCCCCTCCTCATTCCCCTCCATGTTTCCCTCCACTTCCTCCTTCCCTCCCCCTTTCCACTAACCTCCTCCCTCCCCTCCTCGTCACTCTCCCCCCAACCTTTCCCCCTCTCCCTCCACCTCAGACTCCCCAACCTATCTAGATGGTGGTCATAGGCATCGAACACAGGACTTGGACACCATGAGCATTCTATAAAGGGACCTGAGTGGCTTCAAATGGGACCTGAGAAACATCAATTGAGACCTGAGGGAGCTCAAAACAATTTCTCTCGAAATGCACAACAGAGAGGAAGATCGTTGGAGCAAGGTTGACAAGTTGATGGCCTTCCTCTAGGATCTATGGAAGGCAATGATAGAACACGACAAGGGAAATTCCCAGGCGCGATGTGTCTACAACGGGCCCAGACTCAGTCCAGGTCATTAAATTTCTTCTTATTTCCACGTTTTGGCAGAACTTTGCTCACAGGTAGCTAGGGAAGGTTGTTTGTCATTTAGTTATTTTTTTGCTTATTTCAAAACTATGATATTTTCCCTATGTGGCTTGGACATGGATTACCCCATTTTTTGAACAATCGACAGCGGTGGTTTCCCAAAAGGAAACTGCTGCCAAATATCATTCCAAATCATCATTTTTCTGGCACTTAAGACAATGGTGATTTCCCAGGAACCGCTATCATACTAGCTAGAACATTTTCATCTTATGTAATTGTTTCCATGATCTAATATATCAACTAACTTAAAAAAAAAAAACATTGCATTATATTACATTACACTATAATTATTAATATGTTATTATATTATAAAAACAAATTACTATCAATATTAATTATTAATATTTTATTACATTTATTATATCAATAAAAAATTATATTTATTATTTGATTAAAAAAAATGTTAATATATAATATTAAGAAAAAAACAATATTATATTCTATAAAAAAATCACATCATATAATTATATAATTATTGAGTAAAACACATCATATAATTATTATTTGAGTATAATTATTGTGTAATAAAAATTAATATTAATTATTCGATTACAATATTAATATTAATTATTTGATTACATTATTTTATATTTTAAACTAAATGTTAATAATAGTATATTAAAAAAAGACAATATTTATATGAAACACATTTTTATATATTTTTTGATATATAAAAATCTATATTACATTATACTATAATTATTAATATATTATTATATTATATAAAAAAACATTATCAATATTAATTATTAATAATTGATTACTATTATATCAAGGAAATCACTTTATTATATCAAGAAAAAAATATTGTATTTATTATTTAATTATTAAAAATATTAATATTTAATTACATTTATTATATAAAAAAACATTTTATTATCTCAAGAAAAAAATATTATATTTATTATTTGATTGAAAAATAATTTAATACATAACATCAACAAAAAAACAATATCATATATTATATTAGAAAAAGACATCATATAATTATTTGATTTCATTTATTATATCAATAAAAAACACATTATATAAATAAAAAAAAATTATATAAAAAACTTTGAATACATTTATTATATTAAGAAAAATAAAATATTAATATTAATTATTTGATTAAGAAAAATAGAATATCAATATTATTTATTTTATTATATCAAAAAATATAAAAACCAAATTTGTACTAACAATATATTAAGTAATATATTAAGAAAGACCACATTTTATATTTTTGTTGAATTTAAGATATTTTATATTTGTAGAAAGATATAAATATCTTTTTGAAAGATTTCATTACAAAAAAATTATTTCTCATAAAAATTTTATTTCATTATAAAATATAAAAATAAAATAATATATACAAAGAAAACACCATGACATGAAATAATTTGTCATCTTTGTGACACTAAAATGGTTGAAGATGAAAAACACTTTTCCTTAAAATGGTTCAGTTCAAGGTTCCTATATCGCTTTAGATTTTTTTTTAAGCTTCACCAAAGATTAATTTTCGGAATGTGTGGGACACAAACCAACCTTTTCATGCGATGAACATGCCACCGAGATTGCAATATGAAGAACAAAACAAGACGTTACAACGTGATGAACATAGTAATGTTGCGTTATGTTGAACATATTAACGTTGGACAATGAAGAACATAGTAACGTTGCAATCTAACGAACATAATAATGTTGCAATGTGATGAACATAATTGATGTTGTAATATGATGAACATATGCATGTCATCGTAACATAAATAGACATTGAATCCTAGTGCACGTCATCCTATCATTGCAATGTGATGAACATTTCCTCATTTTGCAATGTGACGCACTTATTCTAACGTCACAATGTGACAAACAATTCCAAACATCGCAATGTGTCAAAAAAATTAACTTTTAAATATGCCAAACATATTAACGACACAATGTGATGAACATATAACGCTGCAATGTGATGTACATATTAAAGTCGCAATGTGAAGAACATAGTGAAATTGCAATCTACCAAACATAGTAATGTAACATTGTGAAGAACATAGGCATGCCGTCACAATGTGGATAGTAAGGTCACAATGTAATAAAAATAAACAGAGGTTGAAATGTATCCCACATTGCCCTGTCATTGCAGTATGATGAACATTTCCTCACATTGCAATGTGATGTACATATCTTGATGTCACAACATGACAAACACTTCCAATCGTCGCAATGTGACGAAGATATACAAACATCATAATGTGAAAAACATTTCCAAACGTCGCAATGTGTCAAACATGTATGGATCTTGATAGGCATGTTGTCACATTGTGTCACACATCATCTTATCGTCGCATTGTGATGAACATTTCCTGATGTTGCATTGTGACACATTTCTTCCAACGTCACAATGTGACAAAACCCACCAATGCAATCTAACAAAATCCACCAACGCAATATGATGAACATTGTTAATTGTTGGCCAATATTATGAACATCACAATGTGATGAACATTTCCTAGTGTTGCATTGTGACACACTTATTCCAAAGTCACAATGTGACAAAAATTTTCACATGTCGTAATGTGTTGAACATAGTAACATTGAAATCTACCAAACATAGTAAAGTTGCACTATGAGGAACACATAACATTGAAATGTGATGAAAATATAGTGTTTCAATATGATGAATATAGTAACGTTGAAATGTTATGAGCATAGTAACATTGCAATCTACGAAACATAGTAATGTCGTGATCTGATGAAAATAGACATGTGGTCGCAATGTGGATAGTTAGCGTCGCAATGTGTCAAACATAAATATATGTCACAATGTGACAAACATAAATACATGACACAATGTGTCCCACATCACCCTATCGTCGCAATATGGAAAACATTTCCTCACGTTGCAAGGTGACACACATATCTTGATATCGCAATGTGTCGAACATAGTAAACTTGCAATCTACCAAACATCGTATTGTCACGATGTGATGAAAATATATGGACGTTGCAATGTGACAAACATTTCCAAACGTTGTAATGTATCGAACATAGTAATGTTGCCATCTACCATGCATAGTAACATCACAATGTGAAGAACATATACAGGCATCCCAATGTGACAAACATTTCTAAACATCGTAATATGTCGAACATGGTAACAATACAAGTTACCAAACATAATAACATCGCAATGCAATGAACATATATGGACGTCACATTGTGACGAACATATATGCACGTAACAATGTGACAAACAATTACAAACATTGCTATCAAATGAACATAAATTGGCATTGTAATGGGAAAAATGCAATGTGATAGACATTTTCAAACATCACAATGGGACAAACAAAACCTATTGTCACAATTTGATGTACACAACCCAATGTGTCACACTGTGACGAACACATAACATTGTAATGTGATGAGAATATAATGTTGCAATATGACGAACATAGTAACGTCGCAATGTTATGAACATAGTAACAATGAAATCTACAAAACATAGTAACGTTGCGATTTGATGAAAATAGGCATATCCTCACAATGTGGATATTAACGTCTCAATGTGTCAAACATAAATATATGTCACAATGTGACGAACATAAATACTTGTTATGATGTGTCCCACATCACCCTATCATCACAATATGGCAAACATTTCCTCACGTTGAAAGGTGATGCACATATCCTCACATCACAATGTGACAAACACTTCCAAAAATCACAATGTGTCAAACATAGTAAACTTGCAATCTACCAAACATCGTATTGTCGCGATGTGATGAACATATATGGACATCGCAATGTGACAAACATTTCCAAATGTTGTAATGTATCGAACATAGTGATGTTGCCATCTACTATGCATAGTAACATCACAATGTGATGAACATATACATACACCCCAACGTGAAAAACGTTTCCAAACATCGTAATGTGTCGAACATAGTAACAATACAATCTACCAAACATAGTAACATGGCAATGCAACAGACATATATGGATGTCACATTGTGATGAATATATACGCATGTCACAATGTGACGAACAATTACGAACATCACAAAAGGATGAACATAAATTGGCGTTGTAATGGGACAAATGCAATGTGATAGACATTTCCAAACATCACAATGGGACAAACAAAACCTATTGTCATAGTTTGATGTACACAACCCAATGTGTCGATGTGACAAACATTTTTCGATGTTGCAATGTGACCAACATAACCCACTATCGAACTATGACAAACCTATTCCAATGCCATATCGTGAGAAATATAATCCTTCATCGTAATATGATGACCATAACCTTATGATATCAAGTGACGAACATAAGCTAATGTCACAATGTGATGAAAAAAACCTTATGTTGACATGTGATGAACAAAAGCTGATTTTACAATGTGATGAACAAAAATTGATGTTGACATGTGACGAACAAACCATGATGTCGCAATTTGAGAAACAAAATATGATCAACAATAATGCAGTAGTGCCATAGTAAACTACAATGAACATAATCAACATGGCCCACCATAAGGAGATCCACATGGTCAACGAAGGCCAACCATGGGCATGTTCAACCATAATAAACTCTGATCAACCATAGTCAACCATGGTGAAGGACAACCATGGTCAACCATAGCCAACCTTTCCTTCCCAAAGTCAACCAAAGTCTACCAAAGTAAACCATGGTCATGGTCAACCATACTTAGACCAATTTTCATTTTCAATTAAGATATTATTGTATTAATACATAAATAATATATTATTAATGTATTACTACTTTAGTAATGTATTTATTAAGGGATTAATACTTTAAGAATGTATTTATTAATACATTATTAATTTATTAATAATTAAATATGTTATATTATACATTAATACTTTACTAATATATTTATTAATTGATTTAATGTATTAAAGGTATAAAATAAATTTTTTATTATTACTTTAACAATGTATTATTAATAGTTTACTTTATTATTATATTAATATTTTAACAATGTAGTAATTAATATTGTATAAATGTATTACTTAATTAATACATTACATTATTAATGTATTAATTTATTAGTATTTTATATTATACATTTATGTAAATTAATACTTTAATTTATATATTATATTAGTATAATAATGTAATACTACTTTAGTAATGTATTTATTAAAAATATATTAATTTATTAATTAATTAAATTAATACATTATAATATACATCAATGTCATTTATAGTCATGATCACAAGAAACCATGATGATGGTTCATCATAATCAATCACAATCATTTTCAATAAATGTATTAATACTTTAATAATGTTTTATTAATATTTTAATTTATTAATCAATTCATACATTACATTATTAATGTATTAATATTTAATGTGTTACATTATACATAATGCATTAATACTTTAATTTATATATTACAACAATGCAATAATGTATTGTTAATATATTAATAGTTTATTATGTTACATTGTGCATTAATGTAATAATGCATTATTTTATTAGTGTATTAATACTTACCAAAGTATTAATAGTTTAGTAATCTATTTTTTATTTTTTTAATGCATTTAATGTATTTATTGATATATTTAATGTATTAATTTATTACTATATTATTACCTTATCAATGTTTTAATTAATTAATTAATTAATTATTGCATTACATTATTAATCTATAAATCATTTAATATGTTACCTTACACACTAATGTAAATTAATACTTTAATTTATAAATATTTATTATATATATTATATTAATATTACATTCCACATCAATGTATTATAAATTAATGTATTAATTTATAATATTAATTTATAATATATTAATGTATTATACTTTAATATATTAATGTATTATACCCTGGATGGGGTGACACGCAGACAAGGGGAAGCACGTGGAGGCGATATGGGGGAGGCCATTTATAATGGCTCTCACCACACACTCAACCATTTATGAATGGCACCACCTCAGTCAGCCTTCGTTCTCTGATGGAGCCTCGCACGAGCTTTCACAGGACAGATAGCTAGAGCATTAAGCTCTTGGCTTTAATGGCAGCCATTATAATCTTTGCCTTCAGTCGCCTTGCCGAAAATCTTAGTCTCAGTTTGAAGCTTGTTGAGCAGTGGTGTAGCTGTGGTGTTTTCGGTGTTCTGGCTTTTCTCCTTGCTCCTGCCATGCCGAGGCTGAGAGGGAAGCCCCACAGGGGAGCCGACTGGTACGCTTCCGACTCCAGGAGGAAGAGACAGAGGAATTTTCAGCAGGCCGTGAGCATGGCTAGGCAGAGATGGCGTCGGGTGAACACGACAGCTAGCTCGCCCCCCAAAACTTTCGTAGAAGAAGACTCGGACTTGGAACTCCCACCAGAATTCTCGGAGAGCAAGATGTTTATTGTACCAGAAAACTAGGATCCCCCGAATTGTTTCGTTGAAGCAGAAGCACTGCCCCGCTCCACAAGTGTCCTAGGTCCTTGTGTAGCGCAAAACGATGAGCCCACCGCCTGCGTGGTCGAGGAGGAGCCACCAAAAATCCCCACAGAATTGCAGATAAACACGGAGGTGTCGGGATGTAGGGAAACAAAAGACGAGCCGCAAAAGTCGCCCTCGCCACCCCTCCTACACCCGGAGCATCTGCAGTTGATATTCGAAGTTGGAAGCCTGGTCGATGGCCAACTCTTCAGAGAAGTCCGCGTTAGCCAATGCTTGGAAATGCTCTATGCGGCCTACTCCAGCGCCACTCCTCGGCAACAATGCCCAACCTGTTCTCAGCCATTCGCCATCCCAACCAGCGGTGGAAAAGCGAAGGAAGCTCACGAGGACTCCAGGGAATAGGTTTTTTTTGTCTTGCATGTTTTCCAAATCTTTTTTTGTAGTCATTTACCAAAGTTGTAGCTCTGTAGCTGTTAACATGGTTAGCCTTAGAACAGTAAATAGGAAGGCTGTCAATTGTGAATGGATACCCCGGTTTCTTATGGGCAGGGTGGTGTAGTGAATTCTATGATTTTGCATGCTAGTGTGGGCAGGCCAGCTGTCTTGGTTTACTACATAGGCAGGTTAGCTGGCACCTGCGTGTCACATGTACTCCTTTTATGAAGTCATAATATAATAGGTTCCACCTTTTTATTTAAAAAAAATAAAAATATATTAATGTATTATACATTAATACTTTAATGTAATATATTACACATTAATGTAATGTATTACTAAATACATTAATACATTACATTATCAATGTTTCAATCTATTAATATGTTTCATTAATACTATAATACATTTAACCATCCATTAATACTTTAATTTATACATTTTTATTATATATTCAATTAATGTAATATTAAATTATTATATTAATTAAATGTATTAATATATTAATGATCTTTTCCAAAGTATGTTGGTCATTAACTAACAATAATCACTTTATAAAAGTGGCAAGACTATTTTTCATTTTTTTAAACTAATAATACACCACTTTTATAAAATAATTGTTGCTAATTATTATATATAATAATATTACAATAGTTATCGATATTTGAATTATCAAACTCCTCTCCAACTAAAATTTATTTATTTCAACAAAACCTGTGAATATATTCTGAATTAGACTTATTCTATTTACAAGAGTGATATACTCTATCCAAAGGTGGGAATAATTGTTATATATAATGATATTATAATAGTAATTGTTATATAATGATCTTACAATAGTAGTTGTTGTTGATATTTGAATTGATCGTTATATATTATCATATCATAATACTTGATCATTATAATACTTGTTGATATTTGAATTGATTGTTATATATTATCATATATTTGAATTGATCGTTATATATTCTCACATCATAATATTTGATCATTATAATACTTGTTGATATTTGAATTGATTGTTATATATTATCATATAGTTGTTGAGATTTGAATTTAAGTAAAATAACATTTTTTTTATATTTAAATTAAATTTAATTAATTTAAAAGTTAATACAATTATATATTATATATAATAATTATTTATTAATTAAATAATTAATATATTAAATTAATAAATAATTAATATATGTAATTGTATTTATTTTTAAATTAATTAAATTTAATTTAAATTATGAGAAGAAAAAATGCTATCTTGCTTAAATTCAAATTTCAATAACTATTATAATATGATAATATATAAAAAACAATTATATATATATATATATATATATATATATATATATATATATATATTATAATAATTTTATATATATTATAATAATTGAGTATTATAATATGATAATATATAAAAATCAATTCAAATATATATTATAATAATTGTTGAGATTTGAATTTAAGTAAGATAGCATTTTTTTTTCTCATAGTTTAAATTAAATTTAATTAATTTAAAAATAAATACAATTATATATGTTAATTATTTATTAATTAAATAATTAAAATTTATTAATTGTGAATTGTAAGGTAACAAAAATTTACTTATATAGAGAATCTTATATATTTATCAGAATAGGTGGTTTAATCAATCTTTTACTTATAAATCTCAATCTTGTGGAACGAGCATAGTACTCAGAGGTTTTGAAATTATATCTCTGCGGTTTTGAACAAGAATAATACTTCTATTTTTTTTTAAAGTAGATATTTTATTTCTAAGATTATATATCTAGGGTTTTCAACGCCAATAATATTTTTTTTGTTTGAAGGAGATATTTTATTTCTAAGATTATATATCTACGGTTTTGAACAAGAATAATACTTCACTGTTTGTTTTTTTTATTTTTTTTTAGGAGATATTTTATTTCTAACATCTTATATCTAGAGTTTTGAACGGGAATAATATTTGTAGTTTTTTACCTTTTTTACCCAGAATAATCTCTATAGATTCTCTGGACTTTTCCGCCATAAATCATTTTTGGCTTCTTCAAAGGGTTGAACATTTGGACATCTGAAATGAGGTAAGTTTCAGAATTAAAAGTTGATTTGAGAGATAAATTCAATCCATAATAATAATTGTTACATCTTTTTTCTCTTCTTTTCAATATGAGCACTCCACCACCTATTCCAAAAACTCATCCTAACAAGGGGAGGCCCCCAAAATCACCCTAGAGATCCTTTACGATTATATGGAATCAGTCGGAAAAAAAAGAGAAGAGAGAGATGCGAAAATCCAAATAGAGTTAGAAACATTAGAAAAAATGAGTGAAGAAAGAGATGTAAAACTCCAAATAGAGCTAGAGGCAATGATTGATAAAAAAATTAAAGATACCATTCAAACTCAAATAGAGGATAGATTCTTAGGGTTCAA
>ML781862.1:295046-330644 GCA_009831015.1 Picea engelmannii | reverse complement strand
TTCAAGAAATGGAAAAACATAAACAATCAACCCAAGGAGGGGTTGAAGAAAATCACAACTTGAGAGATAGGATTAAAGAGCTAGAAGAAAAACTAACCAACAATTTGACCCTCAATAATATGGAAAACAAATTGGATATCAAATCCATCAAAGAGGAAATGAATAAGCTAATCGAATTGGACCATGAGCGTAACAAAAGAGCCTTGAACCTCATAATTTTTGGTATAAAATAACAAGAGGAGGATACACTAGCAATAGTAAAAGAAGAATTAAAAAATAAATCACAAATTGATACAACTTACCTCATAGAAGTAAAGAGGCTAGGAAAAATAATTGATTACAAATATAGGTTGATCTGTGTTAAAGTAAGTTGTAATGACCATAAATATAACATACTTAGTAAATCTCCGAGCTTAAAAGGGTCAGGAATATTTATAAATGAAGACCTCATTCCCGAAGACCAAGATGAATTAAGGAAGGAAGTTCAAAAGGTAAAAGAAGCCAGGAAAGAAGGAAAATGGGCAATAATTAGAAATCGCAAAGCTATTGTTAGGGATAGAGACCACAAGGATAATAATAAATAAGAATTTGGGATACTTGGGATCCTTTTTTGGCATTGTCGTGGCTTTCCATGACGCAAAGGTCCTATGATAAGTTGGATCCCGAGTGATATCGATATTATCTGTCTAGCTGAAACTTGGGAGCATGAGAAGTCTAAGGTCCCTATCATGGAAGGATTAGTCTTGTGGTCGGCATGGAACAAAAAATCCTACCATAGAGGGATAGGAGGCATAACTTGTTATATTAAAAAAAAAATTCTCCTCACATTCAACTTCATAAGATTGACCCTCTTAATCAATACATTTGGATAGAAATTTCAGACACCAATGCTAAGAAGATGTATATAGAAATTTCTTATTTTTCACCTATAAATTCTACTTTTTATAAGAAAAATAATCTAGATAAAAATTGTCCCTATAGTAATTTAGAACAAGACATTTATAATTTGAAAAATGAAGGTAGTATCCTCCTGCTAGGATACTTTAATGCTAGGACTGCAACTATACAAGCTACTCTTTTAAGTGATGACTCCAACCATAATCCTTTATGGCTAGATGATGACCTTTTTTTATCCAATAGCTACAAAATAAGATCTTAAGACCTAATTGAGAATTTGTTTGGTACTGAGTTGGTCAAGCTATGCAACTCTCAAGACCTAATAATTTTCAATGGAGTAATGAAGTGGCCAAACTCCAACCAAATGAACTGTATTAATGGGATAGGTAGTAGTGTTGTAGATTATGTGATAACTGATATCCCCATTTCCAACCAAATAACAACTTTTGACCTTTTAAATGACCATGAGCCTGACTCTGATCATAAACCTTTAACCCTAACTCTAAAATTTTCTATGCATAGGAGCACCATTGAAGAGAATTTTGATAATCAAAGGAATTTGTGCTTTGACAAAAGTAAAGTTGACATTTTCTTAAAGGATTTAAATAGTAAATTAAACCTCCTAAATTATAAGGACAACATTGAAGAACTCTATCATAATTTTACAACTACCCTTTCCACTTCTATTAACAAGTTCTCTTTCGAGGTGTCGCATAAAAATAATAATAGAACAACCAACCCTTGGTATGATAAAGAATGTAAAATTTCTAGGAAATTCATTAGGGATGCTTCTAATGAGCCGTTAAAAATCGATAAGATCAATACGTACAAAGCCATAATTAAAAGGAAAAAAAGATACTATATCAATAAAAGGAAAGAACAACTTTCACAACTATACAAGTTGGATCCTAAGAAGTTCTGGAGCCAAATTATAAAACACAATACTAAAGAAAATAATAGGATTCCCTTAACGGACTAGAATTCCTACCTTAAAAGTCTTTACAAGTTCCCTAATTCCATGGACACCATTCCTATTGTCCCTACAAAAGAAGAAGTTTTTTCTTTAGATGACATAGAGTTTGGGGTTAAGTGGCTCACAAATGGGAAAGTTGTAACACCCATGTTTCCCCCAATTTGTAACTAATCATAGAATAGGAATTACCATGTTAATGCATGAGGAAAATGTAAATGTATTATTGCTTGAGTTGCCAATAACTGACTGTGGGGGTGATGCCTTGAAAGTACTAGCCATGATATCACTAGAGGAAGAATGTGAAAACCATACAAGAGGGTTCATATATCAATAACCCCAAATATTCATGATAAGGATGAAAAACCTCCTTCGAATCCCAAGGAAAGGAAAGTAGTCAATGAAGTAAGAATGGTGGTTGAATAACCAACCACACCCCATGAATGGAAACATGGGCTGTAAGCCCGAAGTACTACAGGGATCTACAAACCTGGGTTTCCTTCTGATAGAAGGAACATGATAGGTCAATGAAACTGTCCAAGGTAAGAGGGACACAGAGGAGAGGAGAAGAAAATAGAGACGAAAATAGGATCTCACAAGGGAGAGGTGCGAATCTCTCCAGCGGATCGAGAACAGAAGGTTGCGAGCTTGATGCCGAAGAACATCTGAGAAACCTCGCCGATGCCACAAACGAGTGAGAAAGCTCCGAGTTGCAGAAAACAAGACCCAAACAGAAACTGGAAAAAAGAGAGGACCCTCAAGAAGAGTGAGAGTTCCCTGGTGATATCATTGTTATTGGACTAATATGTAGGTGCAGACACGAACTGATTTCCCTAGATCCACCTAGATCTAGAACAAAGCAAGATAGGACGTGACTATTTCCCTAGNCCTGGTGATATCATTGTTATTGGACTAATATGTAGGTGCAGACACGAACTGATTTCCCTAGATCCACCTGTATCTAGAACAAAGCAAGATAGGACGTGACTATTTCCCTAGGTTTTGACCATTGAATTCATTAGGAGGTAAGAACAAATAACATACCTTATTATCGCTTCCTATGGTCTTTGTTGCTCTTGCTTCGCTCTAGTGCTCTAGTGTAGTCAATACCAAGACAACACAAACCAACCAAAGTGAAGATAGCACAATATATTCAATAGTTAACCTATGTGTATGATCAAGGAATTACACAATAAAGTGGAAATATCTTTATGGGAAAGGGACATGTCACTGTATCATATTAATGGAAAGTAAAGATTACAACCTGAGCCTTGATGTCGCAAACTTCCTTTCGATGGCCCTTGGCTCCGACACACACACTTTCTCGATCCTTGCATGAATAAGATCAACTCCTCTTGATAGAATTGCTAGAGTCTCCAAGATACTATTCAATGTTGAGTCCTTCACTCAATTCTTTCACCAATTCTCCAATGAATCTTACTTAACCTTTTCCATGAGAATTCACTCAATATATAAAAGAGAATGGATTAGTTACTTGGATAAGAATGATCCCAAAATATCAGGGAATCCAGTACTAGGATAACCATTCGAATGCCAACCCATTCTTCTAGAATATTCCCTTCTAGAAGCTTCAAGAATTCATCTTTTTCCTTGCTTTAGGAAGAGTTTGCACCCTAGTAGTTCAACACAATGCGAGAATTTTGCACCCTGGCTTAAGGCAACCTGCGAGAATGGGTCATTCTCACAGCCAAATATACTAGCAGGCTGCGAACCCTCTTCAAAAATGAGTTTTCTTGGAAGAGATGAAAGTAACTTTTCTTAGGTAAAAGTTATTATGGAGAGCCTGAGTACACCATCATCAATACATCATCATGAATACCAAAATCATGGGTAACAGAATGCCCCCCAAAGTATGAGTTTGGAATCAGTGACAGCCAAAATACTTTGTAAGTTGCATGTGTGTGTCGGGAACCAGGAGCACACCTAATCGGAAACCTGCGAACAACCAAGCATCCACAGAATATCATATATACCAATTCTAAGGTAGGCATTCCCATACTCAGATCAGAGACTGATGACAATTGTAGACCTGGGTCATGGCCACCAATCATATAGTGTGGATCCATGCCGTTAAAATATAGCATAACCACCAGGAATACACTGTGGATCTATGCGAAAAATTCAAATTGAGACGACATAGCCACAAGACATACATAGTGGATCTATGTGTCACAGATTATACATACTCCATCACAACCTGGACAAAAAGATGATATCTAGGGTGTTCAATCTCGTCGCCCAAAGTACGAATCTAACCATGTGATTACATGTGTTGAAGTCAAACATGGCAGAAACCACTAGATTACCGGTCATTGATAAAACCGTTAACAAGTGCGAGGGAAATCACCATTGATGTCAATGACTCCCAAGGTACTCTAGTACAATCCATCGAGTGTGAATGAATGAATTGAAGTAGAACATCCAATGGAATCTTTCGATTAGGGGTCAATGATGTAAACCCACTGTCGAAAGCGAGGAAACCTGCCATTGAGGCATGCAAGCTCCAAGGTACCAAATAATTTCTAAGTCTTGATTCCAGATAATGAGTTGAAGTCGACGAAACAAAACTCATCACAGGAGGGCCTTGATGTATCCCCCATCAATGACATGAAATGAGTAACAGATTTTGAAGGTGAAACATAGTATTATACAAATTGAACTGGACACAGGGAAGGTCGACATGGAGAGAATGGACAACTGTAGATGGACGACTCAATATAGGTTTCAGATGGACTTCTCTTCAACATATGAATGACACAACCAATGATTTGTCCTTATTGACTCAAAGACGACACAGGTAATGACCTTGTAGAAAATCGAATGAGAGGCAAATGGATTTCCCAAATCGTCTTCAAATGATGAATAAGGGGTGTCATGTTCAAGAGCGAAACTTACTGCCAATTAATACAAAGATGAAAACATATCCCTTTCCCAAAATTTCCCCCACCATTTCTGGCGAGTACCTCTTTATTTTTACGCAAGCTTGAGGAGGATAACATATGCTTGTTGATGTAAGCTCATCCTTCAGATGAGTCCCTCGGAGTATGTTTAATGAACCCTAAGAAGGAGTGGTTCGGTCCCATTACGGGTCTGTCAATGTTTGTTTAACGAGTCCAGAGATAGAAAACTCGAAGGGTTTTCATAATTATAGAGTCTGGAAAAAAACTTAAAAGAGAAATCTCTCAGATTCTTTTTCGTAAAATAGTCTGGACGAGACTGAAAAAGAGATAAATTACAACTCACCAGACGCTTACTTCAAATACTTTATTGAGCGTGAAAATAGCAAGGTCACTCGGTGATCTTTTCATGTTTAGAGAGTCTGAAAAGAGCTCAAAGAGGACTCCAGGGGGGTTCCTTTTTCGTATAACCTTGTTGAGCCTGAAAAAGTGATAAAAGTATGCTTGATCGCGTTCTCATGTATTTACGAGTGCAAGAACGGACAAAGACCACGCTCGAGATTTTATACAAAACCCTAAAAAACAATAAAAAAAACACATGATGACAAAGAAAAATATGTCCATATCCCTGTATTAGACCATCAAAAGCACCACGTCTGCAAAAATTACACTCTCCATGACCTTAGAGATTAGGTTTAATAGATAAATAATCATAAAAATTAAATGACATAGTAAAAATAAATAAAAAGGAGTAAATACTCTTTTTACCACATCATTTTTACCTTTCCACTATTGAGCTCAAAAAACCCCTCTTTTACCCTCTTTTACCCTCCAAGTTCATCTTTAGATTGTGGGAGCTACGATCTTCCATTCAGCGAGTCGTTAGCGACAGTAAGGTAGGCTCTCAGTCCTTAACATTTTCATGGTTTAATTTTGCAATTTCACTGGTTAAATTTTCATTTTTAAGTTGATTTGTGGATCCCTATTTGCGTGCTGCCATTCTCGCAGGAAGGCTACACGGGACCTGCATGAATGGGTGATTCTCACAGGTGTCCCATGGGCAGCCTACGAGGTTCTCGCACTGTGCACACAGGGCACCTGCGAGAACTGCAAAGCTCAAATTTTTTCTTAAAATTTAGCCAATGAACAAGAACCAAATCATGAAAAAATTTGTTAATCTTCTCTTTGTGTTCCTTATGCGGATAATTGGCCAGCAAAATGGTGCTTGAATGGCGTGAAAGGGAACATGAAGAAGACAATGCAATGGCCAAAAATCATCCACCTACTATAGCTTCTTTAAGAGACTGTGGACTTTTGAAGTACTTTCGAATCCCAGGCATGAGGGCCCAAGTCAGACTATTAGAGTACCTAGTGTGTATGTGGGACCCTGATCAACAGGTATTTCATGTGGGGGTCCACACACTGTCCTTAGACATTGAGGAAATTTACTTTTTGACTGGATTGTCCCGGCACGGATACTATGTGAGCCTGACTGGTAGCAGAGGTGGTGGGCTACATATGAGTGAGTATTACCGTATACACTGTGTTCCCGAGGCTAAGAGAAAGAAAGGAAAAGTATCTATTTTGGGGGTACGAGATTTGACCCTCCGTAATATCCTATTCACTATATCTCGGATGGCTGGGAGTTCTTCTCCTCACATGGATTTACAGAGTTACTTCCAGTATGCTATTGAGTGTCTTGAGCCTCGAGTGTTCAACTGGGTAGATGTTGTGCTTCGCAGTATAAAAAAACAATTGACCAAATGCAGATGGGGAAACCTAAAGAAATTTGGATATGGATCTTTGTTGGTGTCCTTCTTCCTTGAGAGGGTTCCCTCACTGAGACTGCAGGTGGAGTGGAATATACCGAGTCCTAGGGATCCAAGGATGCTGAGATGGTGTCGGCTCATGGCCTGGCACGTAGCAGGACCGATCATCAAGTATGATGATACTTTCTTTGATTGGATTCAACCACAAATGTTGATGGTTGATGACTATGCTTATGCCAGGTTGGATTTTCGAGGAGATCCGGATTTAGTAATGCCATAGGATTCTTAGTGGGGGGACCTTGGTAAGAAGTATACACATTTTCTTTTTTAATTTTTTTGTGAATTTTTATCATATTCAAATGTTTTTGTTTTATATGTTCATCCAAAGACTAATACAAAATCGTTTGTTGATAACACATATGTTGGACTGTACCGACCTCTTGGTACTTCTCCCATTTAGCGACAAGGAGAGGTAGCAACAACACCACAATATGCCAAGGATTATTAGGTGGTGGAAAAAAATCTAGAGGGCCTGACCGCAGACATTCTAGACATGCCTCTAGAAGAGGTTCCATGACGTCACCAGTGTCATACTGTAGGGGTATCAACATCTATGAGTTGACTGCTTCGTAGGGTTGCTTAGGCAGTCGTGTATTACTGTGAACGTCATCCATGACATCACTATGTAGAAGCTATGAGTTTCAGATTTTGACATTTTGGTCTTCGGAAATTTTTTTTGTAAAAAACTCTTTTGATCGTTATATATACAGACGGCTTCTACCGATTTATCATGTGTTGTGTGAACATTGATGTGATTGATTTATAAATGATTCAAATGTTTGTCCAATACATAATTAGCCAATGCATCTGTTAATGTATTTAGATAGCTAGGAATATGTTGATATTCAATGTAATCAAAATGACGTTCCAAGAGGTGAATTCGCAAATACACCCGTAACAAAGTAGGACTTCGAATGGTATAAACGTTACTTAACTATAGTACTATAAGCTGCGAATCGAGATGCACAACCAAATGATGGATTCCGAGGGAGATAGCATCAACCAATAATTCAATAATGGTGCTATACTCTGCAATGTTGTTGGTCTCACGGCCGAGACACACACCTCGTAAGGAGACAAGCTTGTTTGTAGGGGCATAAATTGCCCACGCAGCAGAAGCAAGGTTTCAAGTACTACGGCTAGCACCATCAGCGAAGCCAATATAGGGTAGTGAAGACTCCAACATCTGAAAATCAAACACAACATCACATAAGGGTAGAGATCAGATAACGACCAAAGAAAACTATAGTAACACACAAAAAGTATGATACATTAAAAATACAAGTACTTGTGCACAGTTGAATTTATGCATAGTACTTCTTCAAGTACAACCCATTCTTGGGTTCACTCAAAGGGATACCATCATAATCTACCAACTCATAATATCCTTTTTCCAAAACTCGTTGAATGATATAAGGACCTCGCCACATGGGTTCGAATTTCCCAGCTCCTAACATATCTCGATCTTGTTCATATAGAAGAAAAAGATCACCTTCAGAGAAAACGTGAGGCTTGACATGCTTGTCGTATTGGGCCTTGACACATTTTTTATGAGCTTCTATGACTAGGGTGGAGTCACATCAAGTTTCGTCTAATTGCATAAGATACAATAGACGTTCTTCTTCAGCAGAAGTGTTAGGTAGGAGTTCAACAGCTAGTTTTAAAGACAGTATCTCGCATTCGATAGGGAGAATGGCTTCCACACCATAGACTAACTGAAAAGGTGTAAACCCAGTAGTGGACTTGACGGATGTCTGATACACCCACAATGTCGAAAACAACATTGTGTGCCAACTTGTTTTATGAATCCCTATCATTCGTCAAAGCATTGTTATGAGAACTTTGTTGATCGCTTCGACCTGAACATTAGCTTGTGGATAATAGGGAGTTGAGTTATCATGGCGAAGACCCATAGGGAAGTATAGGTGACTATTTCTTCAGGGGAACATGAATCTCCAATATGGACATTTTCAACAATCCCAGGGTTAATGGATATGTCAATGGGAATCTTGGGAGAGATATTACTTAAGTTCCCTTCAACAAACACATCATGTGTAGTCTCGGGAACCGTTGAGATGACAACAACATTCGACGAAGTCGAAAGCCATTGGTAGTTCTCAAGAGTATGTTGCTCCAGAAAGAGGATAGAACGATGATGCCCATCATCCCAAGGGGTGTCTTCCATGACATACATGATCATCTCGTCAGTGGGAAAAATAACATGAAAAGGATCGGGAGACAACTCATCAATAGAGAGTGTAGAAGGTGTTGCTGATTGAATCGCTTGATAGGTGGATTCAATGGGACTTAACGGCATGGCGTTGCCGAAATGAGTATGATCTCCGAGGTTAGGTACTATCCAGGGGTCGTTAGACGTAGGGAGTTCGTGAGGCGAAGTGGAGATCATATTGATAGAAGCAACAGACAGGCATGGAACATCGGGCGGTGGAATGGGGAAAGTACCCATTAACGAGGAGTCCTTTAAAAGGCCTACACCAACATTCTCATAACCTGGTGGGGTTTTAGAAATAAATGGTACGTTTCCAGTATGAGTATCATAATTGAAGAAGGCGAGTTGATTGACAGTGACAACCTTTCCTTGGTGAGGGAAACGTACTACATGAAAAAGTGTCGACACAATGGTGTGCATGGAATCGATCCATCTATGGCCAAGCAAAAGATTATAATCAAGGGGAGCGTCAAATACTTCCACTTCGAATTGGACCGTTTAGCCTTCTAACGTGATGGGAAATGAAGGAAGGACATCGTAAGGCTTAAAAACAGAGCCATTGAAGGCTTTAAGAGTGTTCTGGGATTCATTCAAAGGAGGAGAGCCAATGGATTTCCAAAAAAGCAAGAGACATAACACACGTCGAGGCACCCTCATCGATAACAGTTCAACAAATTTTCATGTTAGAGACAACAACTTGGATCTGGAATGCAAGTTGAGGGGGTAACCTTGGAATGTGATCTTCGAAGTCAAAGAATATCAAATTCGTATCTGTCGGATCGATTCCACCAATAGCTTTTAACAAGGCCTTGTGTTGTGTGGGACAAGTCTGAAGGACTTCAAGGGCTGACATCATAGAAGGTGTTTGGGCCATATCTTCAATAATGTTGTAGTTCTGGGCTGCACGAGCATGAGGATTGAAAGCCAATTTCCGAACGATGCCCTTTGGGGGGGGGTCGCAGAACTATGTCAAGGCTTGGTCGTTCAAGATGAAGAGGACCGTTAGTAGGTGGAGTTGCTGGAGAGGGTTGTACCAAAGAAGGGAGTGAATCGTCAACCTTCTCCTTAGAAGGAAAATAATCTTTGGCTCAAGTAGTGAGCGCAACGTTGTTCTGCTTAGAATCACCAGTACACATCAAAACATAAGAGGTGGTGGACGATGATGGTTGGTCATGGATGACCAATTGTGCCTGTTGTTGAGACAGGAAGGGTTGGGACAAGATAGTCGGTGTAGATGGTTTTGGAGCTCCTTGAAGGAACTTAGTGACCTCAGCACGTCGTGGACAATCCTTCGTGTAGTGATCATCACCATAGATAAGGCAAGGGTATCGTGGTTTGCGCTTATCTCGATTGTCAACATGAGTAGTTTTGGTTTTCTCTGCTTGAGAATTATTTTTTCCCTCCTTATTCTTGCCTCTCCCTTTTTTAGATTTGTTTTTACCAGCTGGGGTAGATTGAATGGCATTTACCTCAGAAGTCTTGCCGGTAGGAGTAGCAGGAGATGGAGCATTTTGAACATTAGAAGAAGGAGATTTAGGGTTTGTTATTGAAGCAGAATGTGATTGAGCTTGGGCAGTACCAATCACACCATCAACCACATGCGAGGTAGCTGGAGCAGTTGAAGTGTTGGAAGTATTAGGACGAGGTAAATTAGGTATTAAATCATAAAGGGCTCCCGTTTGTGAGTAAGCGATATCAAGATTTTGAGCACGACTTATAGCCTGCTCTTCCATGACTACACCACCCATGGAAATCTCCTTACCGATTTCGGTCACAAAGGATTTAGTAAACCATTCAGCCAACAACTGATCGGGGAGCTCAAGTTTAATGAGACGTCGTCTCCTTCGCCACTCATGGATGTGATCAGAGATATTAGTGCCTTTGCTTTGTTTGAAGGAAGTCAAAATCTCGGTTCCCATGTCATAACGGATCAGTAACTGGTAATGCATAAGGAAAGCCATAGCTAAGGTGTTGAAATCAGAGAAGAAACCTCGTGGTAATTCAATATACCACTTCGCAGAAGAAATGATAAGGGTTCGTTGAAAAAGACGTAAATGAATAGAGTCATCCATCAACAAGTTGGATGAACACCAAAGGTGAAAAATCATCACGTGATTGTTTGGGTCCTCTCCCACTTTTCCGTCGAATTTAGGAATGTTCGATGGAGGATTGGCTGGGATAACACGCCATTGGGGAGAGTGACGAATAGGATCATTTAAAATCCTTGACAAATCCAGAAGATCCAAAGTGGAAAGAAAGGGAAACTGGTAATTCACGTGTGGGTACTGGTGGCTTTGAGGAGGAAGCGTTGTTGTCAAACCAGTAGGACCATACATAGTCTGCATATAATGTGAAGATCCAGGCATATTTGGTGGTTGTTAGACATGATAGTAGCTCATCAGATTATACCCTGGAATAGGGGCTTGAGTTTGAGCATTTGACCCCCAAATGGGATTAAACGAACCTGGATATGGTTGGCCCATGCTATAGGGTGTTATGGATGCAGCTGGAAACTACTACCCCCAGTCGATTGAGAAGGATTCTGTATCAGTTGATTCCAATACTGGGCCAAGGATGGAGGTATGTTCTTCCCATAAGGCGGGGTTTCCCCTCCCATTGAAGGTGGTGTGCCAATGGAGGGTAATGTTCCAATAGGCATTTGCCAACTGAGAGGGGGTTGAGTTATACTACCTTGATGAGATTGTCCACCAACCGGAAGTTGATAAGTTGGAGTGAATGACAGAACAATGCCACTAGGATTAGGATTTCCAATGGAAGATGAAGAAGGTCCTCGAAAAGGAAATTGAGGGAGTGTTGGAACAAAATCGGGAGGAAAATGCCCAGAATAAGAAGGACCACTAGGAGAGCTGGATGGAGTTTGCGCGGGAGTAGGAATGGTAGCATTCAACGCACGATATCCAGGTGGTAGTGTTGGATTGACGTTGGGCGTTCGCGGTGTGTTGATGGGAGCAATACTAACCACAGTGAACCCGGTTGGAACACTCAAAGTAGTCATGAGATGGGCCATTTCGGCAGGGACAATAAAGTGATAAGTGGTAGTCAACAGTACTGTCTCGAGATTAGAGATCTTGGAAATCACAGGAGGATTAATTTCAGAAATCATAGGTGAAATTGGACCAAAAAGGTCACGTCGAAAAACACCTGTAGACCAAAAAGGATCTTGGCCTTCTATACCGGGAAAGGGTCCAGTCGGAGATCCAGAATACACAACAATTAAGTCTCTGGAAGAGTCTGCTTGCATAAAACGTCTCTCAGAATCAGGGTTAAGTCGAAAGTCCTCTCGAGTATTTGTAATTCAAAAACGTTCTAGAGAGTCAGTGCGTTTCACTTGTGGGGTGGTGACGACTGGGACTTCACTCTGCCGAGGAGAGCCTCCAGGTGTGCTTGTAGGCAAGGGTTATGAACCTTCCATATGATCTGGAGATAAACCTTGCATTCTACATGAATGGCATGGAGGAGCTATTGTAAATGAGCAACAAACTTTGCGAATAAAATCCTATGGTCAACTTCGAGAAACAAACAACATGCGCTAGTAAACAAAATCTAGGAAGCAACACCAAACAAGCAAGACCTTCTAATTTTGAAGCCACTAGTTGGTGATGAAATCCAACATCGCAACAACGAGATGAGAAGGGGTGGGGCTAGGTTGAAAAAGTTATGCTGACGACCTGCTTAATGGACTTACACCCTGGTACAAGCTCCCACACATAATCGTGGGTATACCCTCCAAGGATCCCAAGTGAGTTTGGTCAACGTCAATTCCAGGTACCGTGAAGAATTTCCCCTCCACAGTCACCTCAGGTAAGAACCTAGAGAGAAATGCCACTAAGGACACCACCAACAACAATAAATCCTGGGGGGACAGTCAACAGTCTGATCCACACGCAAGGGCAGGGTATCTAGCCCAAAATCAGCTCAAAAGGCTTCCACTCATCATTGTGGGTATACCTCCGAGTGATCCCCATAATACGTGCAATATCTACACTGATATCAACAAAGCAGGGTGAGTAACTCTGCCAATATCAATGCGACCTCGTGTTTGACCCTTGTGTAAGAAGGGCTTCCCAGGACAATATGTTGCAAATGGAATTTAACACTCCCTAACACAAGATGCTATTGTGTGTTTTGAGATTTTGGAGAGTGTATCTCTCTTCCTACTCCAAATCACTAGCCTAGCTAAATGTTGGTGTAGTAGAGCCCTAGAAAAGAGCTAAGAAGATATATTTTATAATTACGTAGTTTTATTAAGAGTTGTTGTTTACTCAAAGGAAACAGAGGTGAAACTTATGTTGTATGACTCTGACCCAACAATGCAAGGATGAGAATGAAATGTATCCCTTTTCATTCAATGAATCCTATGTATGGGAGAGAGAGAAAGTTTTCTAGATCAACCTTGAACTACAATGCAAAATTTCCTTTAAAATACAAATCAATTATCAAATGACAATTCCCTATTGTGTCTTTTCAATAACTTCAACAATCTTAATAATTTGATTTTCAATGTTTCCAAAAACAAAAATGATTTTTTGAAAGAAAAAACTTCTTTGTTCACTTTTCAAAAAGGACCCATACTATGATAGTAAGAGTACTGAAAATCAAAAACCAAAGAACCAAGCGATGACAAACCCAATCAACTCTTTCAATGAAAACAAAAATAAAGAACAAACCAAGATAGTCTTTTCAAATGCACAAGAAAAAATGATCTTTTAAATAAAAAGCAAATGATAAAGACCAAGAAACCTCAACTTTCAACCGATCACCGGTTCTTAACTAATCAAACACACTCATATCCCAAAATCAAAGAGTATGGTTATGACAAGAAAAGTCAAGACAAAAGTGACAAGAAGAGCCTAGAAATCTTAAGACTGTTCATGCACGCAAACGAAGACAAGAAAGACATCAATCAATGGTCCAAGAAACTTTTATGAGGCAATCAAACTGATCTAGGCAGTTAAAAATACCAAAACTCAAATCCAAAATTTTAAAAAATTGAGTTCGCAGACAAGCAATATTACACAGTGTGAGAATCACTGATTCTCATAGGTGACCCTTGGGTAGGGTGCGAGAACCTCACACTGAAACCTAAAGGCAGAGTGCGAACTCTACCTATTCTCGCAGGCTGTAATGAAGTACAGTGCGAGAATGTCTGAACATAATCAAAATTTTGGAAAATGAAGAAAAATTGAAAAAGGCCTCTGGACCCAGAGGGTCTATCAGGATATCTTGAAGACTCAAAGATTGATAGGGCAGGAGAAAAGTAAAATCAGAGAAAATGGCCACGGAAAAACACCAAAAGCCACAAAGAAAAAGGTACTGATCCCCAGTGGAGTCTCCAATTTTGTTATTGGCCTAATCTGTAGGTGCGGACACGAACTGATCTCCCTAGATCCACCTGGATATAGAACAAAGCAAGACAGTACGTGACTCTTTCCCTAGATTTTGACCATTGAATTCATTAGGAGGTAAGAACAATAACATACCTTATTATCGCTTCCTATGGTCTTTGTTGCTCCCGCTTCACTCCAGTGCTCTCGTGTAGTCAAGACCAAGACACCACAAACCAACGAAACTGAAGATAGCACAATATATTCAACAGTTAACCTATGTGTATGATCAAGGAATTACATAATAAAGTGGAAATAACTTTATGGGAAAGGGACATGTCACTGTATCATATTAATGGAAAGTAAATATTACAACCTGAGCCTTGATGTTGCAAACTTCCTTTCGATGGCCCTTGGCTTCGACACACACACTTTCTCAATCCTTGCATGAAGAATATCAAATCCTCTTGATAGACTTGCTAAAGTCTCGAAGCTATTGTTCAATGCTAAGTCCTTCACACAATTCTTTCACCAATTCTCCAATGAATCTTGCTTAACCTTTTCCATGAGAATTCACTCAATATATAGGAGAGAATGGATTAGTTACTTGGATAAGAATGATCCCAAAATATCAGGGAATCCAGTACTAGGATAACCATTCGAATGCCAACCCATTCTTCTAGAAGATTCCCTTCTAGAAGCTTTGAGAATTCATCTTTTTCCTTGCTTTACGAAGAGTTCGCACTCTAGCAGTTCAACATAGTGAAAGAAGTTTGCACCCTGGCTTAAGGCAGCCTGCGAGAATGGGTCATTCTCACAGCCAAATATACTAGCAGCCTATGAACCCTCTTCAAAAATGAGTTTGCTTGGAAGAGATGAAAGTAACTTTTCTCAGGTAAAAGTTCTTATGGAGAGCCTGAGTACATCATCATCAATACATCATCATGATGACCAAAATCATGGGTAACAATCATGGCTTGGCATGGGGGTGGCCAGAGTGCTAATATTGAATGCCTCTGAGCCTATGGTTGGGTGGAAGGATGAACACCCACAGTCAGTTGGTTGGCGACAACCTGTAATAGATAAGTGATTTCTTACTCTATGTAATTTAGCTGTAACTGGGCATGAATTTGGTTATATGGTGTATGTTTCAGGAATTGTGCTTGATTTTTGAATGGATATATAGTGTCTCTTTCCTTACTGCTTGGCTATATAATTAGGCCAGTAAGAGATTATATGGATAGGACATGATTGGTACTCGTAAATACTTGTGTCCTAAGGCGGCTTGAGTTAGAGCCATGAACAGTGAGTTCATTGACCTTAGGCATAGTCTCATGTACATATGCCAACCTTCCTAGTTGTCTAGAGTCCCTTGGAGGAAAAAATTTGTTAAGCTCAAGAGAGGTAGTGTAGTTATGCACAGGCTCCCTGTGAGGAAAGTAGAGACCGAGACTCACTCAAGTCCTAGACTTGACGAATGAGAGCAAGGGGTGCATGAAAGACTCTTCTAAGAGTCAAGGCCAGAAGAAAGAGCGCAAAACTCTTAATTCCTTCATAGTTGAGAAAGCTCAGGAGGGACAACATTATTTGTAAGTGCTGGCGAGACCCAATAGTTGGATCATAGTAGAAGATCGAAGGCTGAGACCTTTGAAGCATCAGAATCTTTCAAGATTTGGAAGAAAGCCAAAGCTCAGGAGGAAGAGAAACAACATCTCTTAGATCAACTGTAGAGTGTGGATCTGGACCATTGAAATCCTACGTCTAGACACACAAGATAGCGTGCAAGAGGAGAGGATATGAATGGATGGTATAGAACCATCATATCTGGAGTGGGGACCAACAGTTGTTGGATCCGGAGATAGGCACATGAAAGAAGTCCTGAAATCACTTCAATCGTTGGATCCTTGGAGGATAGGTGGTGAACATTCAGAAGCCATCAGGGTTTCAGAACTTAGGTGTATAAGGGTGGTGAAGAATGAGGATTCGCAATCACCGAAATTGTGAGGGTTATTTTGGATCGTTGGATCCAGGGTGACACGTGGCAGATATCTAACCCATCAGAGTTTTGGCATCTGGGATACCTAAAAAGGAAAATCTCTTGTACTCGTCAATCATGAAATCCTGACTTGCGAAACCCCGAAGTGAGTTTAGAGGATATATGGTTCGGATTTTTGGCTCCCGAGAAACCTAAGTGCGAGACCTCTTGTCTACGCATATCTCAAAATACAGACTTGCTAGACCCTGAAATGATAATAGAGCAGATGAGATACGGTTTTTCGGCACTTCTGATATCTAAGGGCAGGTCTCTTGTACTCGCCATTCCCGAAATCCTGACTTGCAAAACCCCGAAATGACATAGTGTGTCTAGAGTTTGGATGTTTCGGTGTTTCGACGCCCGGGAAACCCAAGGGTCAGTTCCCTTGTACTTGTCGGTCGTGAAACCTTGACTTGCGAAACCATAGAATAATAATAGCATGGATAAGTCTTGATGTCTCGGTATTTCGACACCCAGGATATCTAGAATAAAGTCCCTGGTACACAACAATCCCAAATTCCCGACTTGTGAAATCCCAATACGGCTTAGCGCATGTTGATTTGGTTTTTCAATGTTTCGACACCTCAAAAACCGAAGGGTATGAACCCCTCGTCCTCTTCTACTGCAAAAAATTGGTATGCAAAACTCTTAAAGGTGGGATGCTAGGTTTTAATCTGAGGCATTGTTAGATGTGACAAACTATTGGTCCCTTTCGGATTTCGGCACTTCGAGAGACAAGAGAGCAGAGGAACACATGCATCGCAATTTCCTGAATCGCGAAAGACGGAAACACCTCTTCAGTAAGGCCCGTGGTCATAGCCAATGATCACATGGGTAAGGATAAGGGATGGTAGGGTCTACATCAGGCCCCATAGGAATTCAAGGATTCTATTCCTTGGTGAAAGGAAGGAAAAAGATGAAAAATATTAGTTCCCGTAGTGGGTGTGTGACAAATTGCTATCAGAGCATGGTTACAACACTTGGCCTTCTTGGGCTCATGTACGAGCTGCGAAAGGAGATGTTGTTATATGCATTTACTCTTTGAGGAGAAGGGATGCAAACTGAACCTATGATTTTGGGATTTCTTGTTGAATTCTAGCAAAGGAATTATATTGTTCTTTGTCAAAATGATAACTACTCTTTTAGGAGTAGGAATGCACTAATCAATATTACTGATAAGACCTGATTGTGAATAAAAGAGGTGGAATAAATTGTGCTATGAAGTTGCACTAGCCAGAAAAGGGACATGAACTGAGTTGTTCTGTTATAGTGTGATGATGGCTACCTACTAAAGCACATAGAGTCTCTTGCAATTGAGATGGATGGTTAGGTAAGAATTAAGATCCAAATGAAGAACTCCTTCATGATTTGGGAAATATGGTAAGGATTGGTAGGATCCTTAGGATGTTATGATTACTACGTTATTAAAAGACTAAACTTTGAGCCTATAAATCCTCATGATTGAGAGGACTGATGAAAATATGTAGGGTCATATTACCTGACCTATAATGGTTAGGATCAACAACATGGATAATCTATTTGAGAAAGATTAAGAGGAGTCCTTTGGGAATGTTGCTAATTCCCAAGAGTGACCCTTGTTGGTTGTTCCCATAAAGAGAGGGTAATATCCGTATGAGTTATGACTATGAGATTAGTCCTATAATTAACTTCAAAGCTCAGAAGAGATAGCAGGAGAAATCCTTAAGAAAAGAGTTTTGAATATTAGATAGGATCGGGAGTCAAGATCCATTCAGAAAGAACCGAAATGTTTCAATTTGTTCGATCTCAGAGAAGTAGCGCACTGGTTAGTTGTGAGGAGATACCGGAATTTCGCAAAACCAAAGGAATTGGGATAAAAAATGAGAAATTCACGAAAATATCATAGCCCTTGATCAAGGAGCGATCTGGACCATTGATTGTCCAGAGAAAATTTAACAATTTCAGATACCGAAAGTCTGAGAGGTAAGAGTTCAGGAGACTAGAGGTCCCAGGCCATGAAATCTCGAAAGCGTCGAGACCATTCATCACTAGAGGACAAGTGGTGGAGGATTGAGGTTTCGGGAAAATTCTCAAAGGGAGCTATTTCGACACTCTTGGTATAGGGGATGCAAAGGGAAAGAGTTTAGAACTCTTGACCCCCCCTCCCCCCACGCAAAACGTCGAAAAAGGATCAGGGTTGTAGGATGTAGATTGGATTGTGGCCGTTTATCTCTCAATAGCGGCATGCCGGTATTTCAGGTACCAGGAAGTCAAAGGAGCAATGACCAGGAAACCCTTGCATCATGGGATCGCAAAACGTGAAATCTTGAAGGCGTTGAAGGGACACGATAGGAAGCCGACATTTTGGCATACTGGGATTCGACATTTCAGAAGTCCTGGAGACGAGGAATCCAGACTCTCAGGGATGAAAACCCCGAAGTCTCAACAACGTGACACAAATTTGAGTGGGGTCACAGTCATATCAGGATATCGGGAATCAGTATTTTGGGAATCCCGCAGATGGAAAGTCGGAACACTTGACATAGAGAGTTCCGAAGTCATGAAACATGACGAGCCGGGGAGACACCTCCTTGGAGGAGAAAGTCGGGGATCGACATTTCGGCATTTCGAAGGTCGGCATTTCGACCTATCGGGTTTCGGGGAATTGAGGAACCAGAGTTCCTTGCAATAGAAATCTCAAAATCGTGAAATGTGAAGTGCCTTTTAGTTCAGATCGTGGTCACCACCGGTGTTCATGTGAGGAGAAGGAATGAACTGGTATGATGAATACTTAGCTGTGTTCAATCGTACTTGAGTGCATGAGGTTAATGCATTATGGAGCTTCATAATAGGAAGCTTGATATTAATACCGGTAAGGTATGAATGACATTAAACATGCAAGTAATGCACATGTATGATGTACAAGTATAAGTATACTAGAGGTCCAATATGATTTCCCTGATAAGTGAAACGTAAGGCAAGAATTACACTTGCCAAAATTGAATGAATACCATGGACACATGGTTGACTCCGTTCTAAAGAGTTGCGAAGGTTCCATCTTGAATGATAGCTTAAGGGGAATGTACTCCATTCCCCTAGGAAAATCCAGTGCAATTAAATGAAAGAGTAAATGAGTGAGGATGCTCTGATGTCATGGTAAGAGGAAAATGTTTATGCCTTTGAATATCACATGAGAAGGACTGTGAACAATCTTGAGATGACTGATTTAAAAAAATAAATGGAAATGTATGTAGGCTATGAAATATACCTATGATAGCTACATACAGGCTTAGTATTATGAAAGTGGTTAATTACATCATAGATGTAAGTTAACAAAGATGCATCTTTATATTCCTTAAGGGGAATATTTGGTAGACCACTAAAAGGATGACTCAAGGTTAAGGCCATCACAAGTGGTGATGGATCTGAAACAAGGAAGTTGCATGCTGAAGGAGTTCCCGGTGGAGGAAATATATAAGGTATCTGTCAGAATAATAGAGTCACAACCTTGATAATTGTTGAAGGTTGGACAATGGGATGCAAGGCCTATCCATGTACAAGAATCCTGTATTACATTTTGAAAGAATCATGTAAGTAATAGAAGACTAATAACCGAATATTGACCATTCTGATAACAGAATGGAAGCATGTAGGATTCACATGCTCATGATTCATTATGAGCAAAGAGTTGCTACTAAAGCATGCTGAAGTATCCTAAGAGTTAGGATGAGCCTAACCCAGGGCTGCTCAGAAAAAGAGTAGTCGTGGAAAATAGTATGGTTGGTAAGAGGCCAATAAACCCCTAAGTATGATTGAATGAATACATGGGTACATTTAAATGATATGGCTTGGTTGAAGCTGTGGTTAAGGAAAGGAAGTGATACCTTAGAGATAGCTTGACTGGGTTGAAAAGTCCCAAGCGATGTAGAAAGAATTGGAAGAAGGGGAGAGCCCTCAATTCTTTCCTTGCTGTGCATTAGGTTCTATGGGATGAGAAAGCTAGTACATTGATGAACACAAATGATTTGACGCCATAATAATGATGGTTGTAATGTTTTGAAAGCAATTGAGAACTGTTGTGTTACACTCATGAAAAACATTAAGGATAATGTGATGAAGTGCATACAAATATGCTAAACATGCATGAAAATGTTTTTATTAATTAAACGCTATGATATTTGCATTTTAATTTACATGACGATTAACGTTCCTATGGTGTATGTCATGTGTAGAAAGGAATAATATTGGAACTGTTGAGGAAGACAGTTTCCAATAATGAAAAACCTCAAGGAGAGGGTGACCATGAAAAGGCTATGGTCGAAAGGTTGTTGACGGGACTGTGAAAATCTCGCTAAAGAACTATTGATAAGGTAGAGAACAAAGAAAGGGTGCTAGAAGCCAAGAACCGGTATAAAGATATTCATGCCTGTGTGGCATAGGGTATGAAGGGATTTGGTAGGAACCCCTTTCGAAATATTTTATTATTGCATGTTATACCTGAAAATTGAAAGGGCAGCTGTATGCCTTGGATACCCAAGTAAGGTATGACTCAGGAAGGAGAACCTAAATGATGGAGGTATGAACCTCTGGTAGTAAACATTGTTTGTAACCCTTGGAAGAATTCATAAACTGATATGTCATGAATGCATGGACAATAAAGGAAAGCGTAAAGACATTCATGCGAAACTTTTGAGTTCATGTGTATTGATTTGGGATCGTGATCGACCTATAGCAGGCAGTATGGTCCTGCTGTAAGAATGAAAGAAAAATGAATAAACCATATGAGGAAGAGGTTGGTTAAATTCCAACACCCCATGGCCAAGAACTAGTCATAAAGTGTGGTGAACTTGAATAACAATGCAAGAGTGCATTGGGTATGAATGTGGCTAGGGATAGTGGCACATTTGTTAAAACCCTTTGAAATGTTGAATTACATTTTGAATATATATATATATATATATATATATTCTAACAATTTGATTAGCTGATTGAAGATTGAATTGTAGGAAGCAGAGGGTCATGGATATGGCAGTAAAGTAAGCCCATAGGAAAGACCGATTGCTTGTTGAGCCAAACTACAAGGAATGGTATTTCCTTTTGAGAAAGTGAATCTGATTGTTAGTATGCACCATTCTAAAATTGTTGTGACGATGTTGTAAAGGTGAAATAAAATGTATGTGCATGAGAACTAACAATTTGATTAGCTGAGGAGTGATTGCAGGAAGAAGGAGTCTTGAATATGGCAATGCTGTAAGCCCATAAGGAAGACCGATTTCCTGCTGAGCTAAAATGTTATGGGAAGGAAAGTCCCATGATTATGAATCAGGTTCCTATGCAGAACAAATATGAAAAGAAATTATGGAAAAGGAAATCCGTAGGTGATAGATTTGCAATAAAATTCTGAAAGTTGGAATTTATAATGATGTCTCACGAATGTTGTATACCTATGACACAGGTGAGGAGAAAAGATCTGTCCAGAAGGAACAGATGAAGGATGTCAAAGCTGAAGATGATAAAAAGAAAAGGGGCTACTGCTGAGCCATGAAAACCCCATGATAAGCCATGATCGCCTGAAAATTATTGTGTTGAGGTAACACAAGTTGAGGTATGCCTCGACAGAGCAAGTCTGAGGGACGCCTCGACTGTAAGACTTGATAGAGTCTCTAAAATGTATCGCCTAAGAGATTGTATAACAGTGAAGGGGATGCTTGAGCCTAGGCCTAGAGGGTGAGTGACCGCAAGGAAGAGGAGATCTTAATAATTCTTGTAAACTATTGGGATCATGCACATAGTGGGTAGTTTCCCGTGCGGAAAAACCTTGGAAAGGAAGATAAAATCATGATAGCTCTTGTGAACTATTGAATTGGAATCATGCACCCAATGGGTACGTCAAGGAAAGAAATGAGCATGGATAACAAAACTACCATGTGGATATAGATCCACAAACTGCACAGATAAATACAATGATAGAATATGAATTTTCCTTTTTAATTTGGAACAACAGTAATATGTTTTCACACAAAATTGTGATTAATGTGCTTGTTGTCCAAGAATTATTGAAGGTAGGTGACGAAGACTAATATTATGAAAGAGGAATTGATCGAGGATGAAGTTCAAGACTTCTGAAGTGGCCAAATGAGAAAGGCATCACATGTGTTTTGAGAAAAAAACACTAAGGATGGTGTTCCTTTAAGGGGGAGGGAATCGTAACACCCCTGTTTCCCCCAATTTGTAATTAATCATAGAATAGTAATTACCATGCTAATGCATGAGGAAAATGTAAATGTATTATTGTTTGATTTGCCAATAACTGACTGTGGGGGTGAAGCCTTGAAAGTACTGGCCATGATATCACTAGAGGAATAATGTGAAAACCATACAAGAGGTTTCGTATATCAAATAACCCCAAATCTTCATGATAAGGTTGAAAAACCTCCTTTGAATCCCAAGGAAAGGAAATCAGTCAATGAAGAAAGAACGGTGGTTGAATCACCAAACACCTCCCCGTGAATGGAAACATGAGTTGTTAGCCCGAAGTACTGCAGGGACCTGCAGATGTGGGTTTCCTTATGACAGAAGGAATAGGATGGGTCGGAGAAACTGTCCAAGGTAAGAGGGACACAGAGTAGAGGAGAAGAAAATAGAGACGAGAATGGGAGCTCGCAAGAGAGAGGTTGGAAGCTCTCCAATAGATCACGAACAGAAGGCCACGAGCTTGATGCTGAAGAGCATCTGAGAAACCTCGCTGAGGCCACAAACGAGTGAGAAATCTCTGAGTTGTAGAAAAAAGGACCCGAACAAAAACTGAAACAAAGAGAGAACCCTTGAGAACAATGAGAGTTCCCTAGTGATATCATGGCTTGGCACGGGGGTGGCCAGAGTGATAATATTGAATGCCTCTGAGCCTATGGTCAGGTGGAAGGATGAACACCCACAATCAGTTGGTTGGCGACAACCTGTAATAGATAAGTGATTTCTTACTATGTGTAATTTAGCTGTAACTGGGCATGAATTTGGTTATACGGTGTATGTTTCAGGAATTGTGCTTGATTTCTGAATGGATATACTGTGTCTCTTTCCTTACTGCTTGGCTGTATAATTAGGCCAATAAGAGATTATATGGATAGGAAATGATTGGTACTCGTAAATACTTGTGTCCTGAGGCGACTTGAGTTAGAGCCACGAATGACGAGTTCGTCGACTGTAGGGACCAAATTAATTTTAGTCTATTAAAATCCATAAATTGAAACCGATAAGATTACTTCTACACAGAAAGACTCAATAATTTCTTTCATTCAACATATAAGCATGTTAAATTTATTAAAGAACAACAATTTCATAACAGAATAAGAATTACTTAACAGAATAAAATAAATTACCTCTTCCTGATGCTAATTCCCCCATTGATCTGGTTTTCCTTTGCTGAAGTTGAAACTGTGTCAAACACTGCCCAAAACTGAGTTTTCCTCCCTGCCAACTAGGATCATCCTCTTCGGCTCCCTAGCTCCAGGATACTACAAGGATATCCTGGCCCCCGTGCCTAAAACCCCTAGCAAATCGGTGCCCCCTGCTTCTGATTTACCAAAAACCACCAAAATCAAAATCCACCCACTAGAAAAATATCCCATAGCCCAAAATCACAGACCAATCTCTGCCCCAGAGTTCTTCTCCCCCAAAATCATGAATCTCCCTCGTAAGACTCCTCCCCGTCATATCCCCCTTCACCGACTCTTCTCCCCTTTCATTAATATCTTATCTCTATATTTAATATCTTATCCCCTTCATTAATATCTTATCCCTATAATTAATATCTTATCCCTATATTTAATGTTTCTCCCCCCCCGTATACGTAAGTCTTTAATAAATTAAATTATTAACCCCTTTAATTCTTTACTCAAATAATTAATGAGTCAATTAGTAGTTAATTGATCATTGACAGATATGAACAAGTAATTAATAATAATTAATTAGTTAATATTATTAAGAAATAATTATTGTTTAACTAACATATTAGAACAGTGAAATTATCAAATTAATTATAATTAATAATACCTATACATCTGTTTGAGCAGGGTCGTTACATACACCCACCCTTCAGGAAACTTCGTCCCGAAGTTAAGGTATCTCATGGTACAAAGGAAAAGAAACATGGTTTACACATTCATAACAATTAACCGACATTATTAGTAAGTAAGTCAAGAAAACTCATACATACTAGTGCACATGTACAAGAAATGCATGTGTAGCTAGTACATACAAGTCTCGTGCATGTACTAATAATCAATAACTATCACCCTTTAGTAATTTATGTATGCATCCAATCCAATCAACAAGGCTAGTCTTTCATAACAAACAATAAACCAATCAAATGTTTGAGAAATCCTTTAATTACAATTATCCGGTTCAACAATTTTATTTAGACAGCTGTGGTTTAGTTATGTAATTATGAATATTCATATATACACATTTTATTTTTAGAAGGGAAAACATTAAATTCCATCATAAGACAAATCTCCATACTTTCTCAACTATTTCTACTCATTTCTTCCTCCCTGACTTACTTCCATCTCCATTCCTATCCTTCCTCTGCTAGACTATATTGGAACATCAACTATATTGACCTAACTCTAAATAGAACCTGTAAGAGGAAGTTTCACTATCTCGACCAAGCTTCCCTAACAGGCAACTGACAGTCATCATCACACGTCTCGAGGAGTGTGAGCTAACACCGTCCTCCCATGACTTCAGGTTTCGGAGGATACATGGTGGGAAATGCCTCCACCCCTCCTAATCATAACTAGGGTCCACACCCTACAATGGAATATAAAATGGCACCGTGTTGTTGGGGGTTTTGTCATCATTTATTCAGTTTTGGGCAGTCTCATCACTTGAAATCCTGCACTGGTCCACATATCATAGTAATGCATCCAAACCAATATAATTTCACATACAAATATTTGTACCATAATGTTTCTCGGATAGTGGTCATGATATCCACTTTCATCATCCTTATCCCTTGGCTATTTCATAGCCCATAACCTGTAGATTAGTCTGTAACACAAAATCATACATTTCTATGCATTATCATCATGTAACTGCATACTATCATCATTTCAATTTGGTATCCTTGTACCGACAACTTAACATCAAATTTTTCAAGTTAGAAATAGATCTCATAATATCCCATAATTCAATTTCGACACCCATTCATAAGATTATCATTTACCAAATAGATTGCATCATATCCAACATCATTCTAATAGCATTTAAACACTCATCAAATTTACATTCTCACAATATGTCACATCATATACATCATCATCAATAACATTTAAACATTCGTAAAATTTACATTCACATAGTAGATCGCATTATATACATCATCATCAATAACATTTAAACATTCATAAAATTTGCATTCACATAGTAGATCACATTATATTCATCATCATTAATAACATTTAAACATTCATAATGGTTCATATGTCTTAAAAGTTTAAGTGTATCATTTAATAGTTTTCACCGTGAAGAGAAAATAATATAAGTAGGCCTCAGGTAAATCCTGGCTATCTAAGTCAAAAGGTGGTGTTACATACACCCCACCTTCGAGAAACATATTCTCGAGGTGGTCAAAAAAGTGAGGGATAGTCTCATTGTAATGTCTCGGCATCTTCCCAAGTAGAAGATCCTGGACTATACTTGTCCCATTGGACCTTAACTTGGTCTACCAGACGGTTCCTGAGTTGTCAAACTCTACGGTCCAATATGCGTAATGGTTCTACCGTGAGAGTTCCCACGTCTGATACCTGCAATTCCTTCCAATTTAGTTTATGTGATTCATCAACAACATAATGACGTAAAACAGATGCATGAAATACATTATGAGTTTTATGCAAGTGGGGTGGTAGTACGAGATGATAGGCAACGGGTCCAATTTTCTATTGGATTCTGAATGGTCCTATAAATAGAGGTGACAACTTTGTCCCCTTCCCAAACTGTATGGTACTCTTATTATGCCTGATACGAATGAAAACTTGGTCTCCCACTTCATAACTTCGTTCGGTCCTGTGTGCATCCGCATAATTTTTCTGCCTATCTTGTGCTTCCTTTAGTCTCTGCCTAATCTGAATCACCTGTTCCTCCATCTCTTGAATCAGTTCTGGCCCAATTGTTACTTGATCTTGTAATCTATCTCAACTCAATGATGTTCTGCATGGCCTTCCATACAAATCTTCGTAGGGTGGCATTCTGATGGAGCTATGAAAACTGTTATTGTAGGCAAACTCTACCAAAGGTAGGTACTTCTCCCGCTGGGTTTGATTATCCATGACATACATCCTAAGCATGTCTTCCATGACTTGATTTACTCTCTCAGTTTTCCCATCTGTTTTAGGATGATAAGTTGTGCTTAAGTTCAACTGAGTCCCCAATGATCACTGCAAACTTGTCCAAAACCTAGAAGTGAATCTGGAGTCCCTATCGGAAATGATCTTCTTAGGTGTCCCATGCAAACAGATAACCTCTCTTACAAACACATGTTCCACATCAGTGACATCATAAGTGTCTCTGACCGGAATAAAATGAGCACTCTTGGTTAACTTATCAACTATCACAAGAATGGCATTGTGTCTATGAGATGTGAGCGACAACCCCACCACAAAATCCATAGAAATGACTTCCCACTTGGACATAGGAACATCATGTGGTTGTAGGAGGCCTGTCGGGTGATGGTGGTCCTCTTTCACTTGTTGACACTCTAGGAACTTGGCGACAAAATGGACTACATCACGCTTCATGCCTACCCAGAAGAAGAGCTTCGTCATGTCTGCGTACATCTTCTTGACACTCGGATGCACACAATAAAGTGCTCTATGGGATTCCTTCAGTATGATTCTTTGAATATCCCCATTTTCAGGGATGTACATCCTTTCTCGATATCTCAATAGTCCGTCTACTTCCATACTATAGCCTTCATACTTTGGATCTAGCTACCTCCCGCTCTAGAGGTTGGAAGTAACCTTTAAATACCAACTGTCTCCTTGGAGTTGTGTCAACACATGTTCCCTCAGATTGACCTTTAAGGGTACTAAGGAGAACATACGTGGTCTCCTACTCAAGGCATCTACGACCACATTTTCCTTTACCCTGATGTATGAAATACCAAAATCGTACTCACTCATAAACTCACTCCATCACCTTTTCCTAGCATTCAGATCCCTTTGAGTGAAGAGATGTTTTAAACTTTGATGGTCCATTTTGAGCTCAAAGTTTCACCCTACCAGATAGTGCCTCCAAAGTTTCAGAGCTAGCATTACAGTTGCAAACTCTAAATCATGATTCGCGTATAGCTCTTCTTGTTTCTTCAACTTCCGGGACACATAAGCTATCACTCCTCCATATTTCATTAGCACAGCCCCCAACCCTTGCTTCGAGGCATCCGTGCATACTATGAAGTCCTTTTCCATATCCGACACTCATAGAATTGGCGCACTAGTTAGTAACCTCTTAAGCTCAATGAATGCACTATCACATTTTTCTGTCCATTCATACCTGACCCCCTTGCACTGCAAAGTGGTGATGGGTTTCACTATTTTGGAGAATCCCTCCACAAATCTTCGATAATAACCTGCTAGCCCCATGAAGCTTCTCACCTCATGGGCATTTTTCTTCATTGGCCACTCCATAATGGCCTTTACCTTTTCTGGGTCTACAGAGAATCCTTCACCAGAAATGATATGACCTAAATAGTGGATTTCTTTCTGAAAGAAGGAACACTTCAACAACTTCCCATACAATTTGTTCTCTCTAAGGCAAGACAACACTACTAGTAAGTGTTCCTCACGTTCTCTTTCGTTCTTGGAATAGATGAGGATGTCATCTAGAAAGACTTGTAAAAAATGGTCTAAGTACTTCTGGAATATGCCATTCATGAGGCTCATGAATACTGCTGGCACATTGGTCAATTTGAAAGGTATGACGACAAACTCGTAATGTCCAAACTGAGTTTGAAAGGCGGTTTTTGGGATGTCTCCTTCCTTAATCCTTAACTGATGATACCCTAATCGCAAATCAATCTTTGAGAATACCGCTACTCCTTTCATCTAATCAAAGAGGTCATCTATTTGTGGCATCAGGTACCTATTTTTCATTGTAGCACGGTTCAGGTCCCTGTAGTCTATACACAGTTGTAAGGATCCATCCTTCTTCTTTACAAAAATTACTGGTGCACCCCAAGGTGAGACACTAGGCCTTATTAGCCCTAACTCCAGTAACTCTTTCAGCTGCATTTGCAATTCACAAAGTTCCATCACTGTCATCTGATATGGAGTTTTGGAAATTGGTTCTGCACCAGGTTTTAGCTCAATAGTAAAATCAAGCTCCCTCTCAGGAGGTAACCCTGGTAACTCATTTGGAAAAACATCCTTAAATTCTGACAATACTGGGTACTGATCCAATGAGGGTCCCTTCCTTTCATTCACTACTTCCACTACATATAGTTGACACCCTTGTCTCAAGCATCGCTTAACCTTCATAGTTGAGATAAAGTGTAATGACACTTTTCTCCGTACACCCTGGATCTCTACTGGCCTTCCTTCATTGTCTACATAGAGTGCCCTTTTTGTGAAACAATCTACCAAAGCTCGGTGAGCTGCTAACCAATCCATTCCAATGATTAGGTCATACGCCCCGAGAGCAGTGACATATACCTTCAACCTGGTAGTACAAACTCTTAGGTATACTATGCAATTATCAACACTAGGTCCTACTACTTGTTTTTCCCCCGAAGCCATCTCGACTTGTTTAAAGTCATCATGCTCATAGGCTGCCAACCCACTCTTTTCTAATGCAGATGGTGAAATGAAAATATCTGTAGCACCAGAATCAAATAAAATCTTAATATTGATATGATTGAGCGTACTTGATGACTCCACCACCGTGGATTGAAGTTCGTCCTAGCGATTATTAACCGCTGCGTAAATATGGTGGCTGCTACTTGCTCTTCCCATCGGTGCCTTTCCTTCAATATGCATGAACCCTGATTGTAACTCTGGGCAGTCACACTGGTAATGGGGTCCTCTGCACCCCCAACAGGTAACACAAGATTGAACCTGCACACTATTATGTGACTGTCTCTGAAATGAGTTCCTTCCCCTGTAACCCCCGCCAATACTAGTTTTTCCCTGAGATGGTCGTGGACCTATCTGCATCGTTCACGATGAACGAGATGTTGCACTCCCTGCCATTGAAATCCCTATGGCTACTGTCCTTGGTGTGACTCTGTTACCATATGGAGGTGGCCTTGAGCCCCCTCCCCTGGGAAATGTCCTAGGGGCCTTTCCGACGAATCCAGGATGATGCAGAAAGGTCAACCTCATACCTCCATTCAAGTTCATGTGTTCCTCCATATAACGCACATTTTCCATAGATTTCGCTATTGAAGACGGTTTCCACATCCCCACCATAGCTCTGATCTTAGGGTTCATTCCATAGACGAAGCACTCTGCCTGTCGTTGGTCATTATCCATATACAAAACATATTTGACCAATTCCATAAATATAATCTCATATTCTTCTACAATTCTGTTTCCCTGTACTAAGGCATGAAATGCCCCTACCTATTGTTCCTCATAGTATGCTGGCAGATATTTCCTTCGGAACCTCTCCTCGAAAAGTTCCCAAGATACTGTGTCTAGGGTAAGATGTAGTTGTCTTTCTAGGTTGCCCCACCAGTTCAAGGCACTATCTCTTAACTGAAAAATTGTGATCTTCGCCTTTGAGTTGGATGCATAGTCCCTTAAGGCAAAACACCTTGTCATGCCTTCCAASCATGCTTCCGCGCGTTCACTGGTGCGACCCCCGGTAAACTCCAAAAGTTTGATCTTCTACAATTCTCAAGTGATGTATTCAGGTGGAGGTCCTCCCTCTGAATCCCTTGACACTTCTGGATTACCTGTTCCAGAGGGTGGGGGTTCCACTTCGGTCCTTGCTGGTTGTCGCCCCTTTAAAGTCTCATTTATGGATTCCAACGAGCACAGTATGAGAGATAGTTCGGGCGATGGTGGTGGCAGCGCTGGTGGTGTTGGTGGTGCCTGTGATGATTCTCCTCTGCCTCGACTCCCTTGAGTCCTAACCATCCTGTATTATTTAACCTGTATCAACCAAATTTATCAGGATGAGTTCAAGTACGTTTCAAAATGGTGCTACTTAAACTAGAAAACAGGGTTAGGCGTAAGTTTCTTTTACTTGTCTGTAAACAAACATTACTCTTTTTAGGGGATTGGCTAGGTTAGGGTTAAATCATCTAAGCTTGATTTCTTCCAATAAAACTATTGACTCCATTTCCCGGTGGCTACACTAGCCTTGCACCATACTCACTGTTAGCACTCGGTAAATTTCCTAGAGGTTGAAAAAGAAGAAATCTACTGAGGTAACCTTAACCAACCACTTTAGAGCTGGGATCTAGCCCTTCCAATTCCAGAGAGGGATCTCTCTATATGATTTAGCTTTGTTTTAATTTCATATATTAGGATAGGTATAAAGATTGTTGGTTTTTTTGTAAAGGGTTTGTAAAGTTGGTTGAGACAAACTACACATCCATTGGGCTATGGGGTCTGTTTTAAATCAAATCTGAGAAATAACCAGAAACACCAAAGAAGTTTTCCACAGGGCGAGGTAATACATTTACTGGATCTTTAATATTTAAAATGATGAATGGAAGAACAGATGAGGAAAATAACTCCAACTCACAAGCAGTTAAGAATTTCTTAATTGAAGATATTTAGAAGATAAACATTTAAATCTCTAGAATCGTAAACAGGGTATCAAAGATAAATCCTGCAACATAACACTATTCATAAAGATTAGATTCAGACAACAAAATGGAATACAGAGAAAGAAAACATTTAACTTTTAGAATCACATCACCAATGAACATACGCACGAATCCTGTAAAATGCCTCTTCTTTATTAATGGTGGATCTCTTCAAAAATGATACAGCTCGATAGCAATCGGGTGTGCCAATCAACAACCCTCAATACATCGAAAAATGAAGTATTTATAAAACAAAATACATCCGCTCCTGTCATAACTGATCAGGGCGTGCTCCTACTATTTTTAGACTAACTATCTTAACTAATCAAAACTGCTTTGATGACTCATTACAACTGTATACTGAATTTCAGGGGTAGGTCGTTGGCAAGGTGCCTCCGCAACCTCTGCTGACAGGACAGCTGACTGGGACACGACAACTCATCTGCTTATTCTATCAGATCGCACAGTTCTTCCCATCTGATGTGACCTGGAACCGTGACTTTAAGAAACCTCCGGTACACTTCGTCCATGTCTGTGTACTTAGCAAATGTAGGCTTGATGACGAAGACGTGCTTAATTTCATGCTGGATACTAATATCCAACTGCAAGGCATCCATGAATTCTCTTCCTGTGATTCTTCCCTGTATACCTACAAACTTAGAAATGTCCCTGGACACTTCAGTCAACTTTTTATTATAATCAGGGAGGGTCATCAACTTGTCATTAATGACCTTCATACCAGGCAGGCCCTTTCTTTGCAGAGCATCTATTTTGCTGAAAAACCTCTGCACTCCTTGGTCCATGACTTGGATCTTCTCTTCTAGCTGCAGCATGAGACCTCTTTTGGTTAGAACTCTCTTCACCTCCAATATGGTCTCGGTCCTATCTTCAATTTTCAATTCCTCGAGTTCCTCCCGGGTCTTAGAATTCAGGAACCTTATGATTTCATTATCTTGGGCTGGCATGTCTCCTAGTTCCATTATGATTTTCTGCACAACTTTTTTTCTCTTTTCGAGCAACTCATTCTGTTCAAACATAATTTGAACCATTGGCCATATTTCATTAATAGACTTAGAAATATTCGTCCACACAAGTTTTTTAACCTCAACCAAAGTTTGTCCTTCCATTGTCTGTTTCTGTAGCTGCTGCAACTCCTTCCTGGTCTGCTCATTCAACTGTTTTTCTTTAGACAGACTTGTCTGGAAAGAAATCTTCAGCTCTTGGAGATTCTCCAATTCTTTCTTAAGCCTGCTGATTTCTGATTCTTGCAGGTTCATTCTCTCCATAGACTTGGCCAGGTCTGTTGCTCCTTCCAGTAGGGGTACTGTTGTTGCAGATGGAATGACTGTCACTGTTGTTGTGCTCAACCCTGCAATTGGGATAACAGTTAATGGAATCCTTTCTATCGGCTTTGCCTGCTCTTTCTCCTTAAGCAGCCTCTCCATCTCTGCCTCCATCTGCTTTAATTGTGCATTCTTCTCCAGTAGTAATTTCAGCATCTCATCTTTTTCACCTTCTTTTTCAGCTAATTCTTTGGCCTGTGGGTCCTCCGTTGGAGGGAGCTTTAGCTGTTTTCTCAATGAGGAAATGTCAGCATTTTTATTTTTAATCATTTCCTCCGTGGCCTTGACGTTTGCAGGATCGTACCCTACCTTGAGGACCAGCTCCTCCAGTGACTTTATCCTGTTATCTTTCACGAAGGAAGATAATTTTTCCAGCTTCAATTGATTCTGGGCATTGCTCAAAGCAACCCGAAACTTTGATGCAGAAGTCAAAGCGTGGGCCAGAGTGTGAAAAATCATCTCTCCCATTTGCTTGTGTAGATCCATCTGATCTATCGGATGCACATCTTTTGCTTGAAACTCGAACGTGGCCCTCTTATAATCAGATATCACCTTTGGATCAGGCACTTGTGCTTGTAGGAATGCCATATGCATCCTACCCTTTTCTGTATTGAATGCTGAAAGAAGTCTATGCTGGGCCGTGGATGACTGCTTCTGGAACTGTGCATAAGTGCTGCTGGTGAGCGTCTGATTTTTCTTTTTTATCATGTCATATTTTTCAAAAATGCCCAACTTGGGCCCAATCTTTCTCGGCGGAGTATCCAAGGGAGAATATTTGGGTTCTATTGCTTTTGTTCCCTCTTTATGATGACTGGAGCCAAAAGGAAAACTGAATTATTTGGCCCCAGTGGTGGCCACTGTGGTAGTCACTGTGGTAGCTTCTGCTGTTGTGGCAGTCGTTGAAATTATCTTCGGCATTTTAGAGTGAATTTGAAATTCCTCCGGAGACACCTCTGTTACAGGAGGAGATGACTCCTGTCGGGGCCTCTTCTCCTTGAGTACATGTGGCGTGGTAGCGGGTAGCGCACTTGTTGAGGGCCCCTGCTGTTCCAAATTTAGCAAGGTGTCCGACAACCAGACTGTCTGATTCGTGAATTTCTCGATCTCTGGCTTGGGGTCGTGCACATACGGGGCATTTTTTTTTTTACCCTCATGTCCGAAATGATACCGTGGGGATCATAATGCCAGATGAAACTCGTAGAGAATTTCATCTCCTTCAAAATTTGATCTGCTTCCTTGCCTGCACCTCGGTTATTGCAGATAAAAGGACCAATTTGTCCTTTGATTCTTAACTGTTGCTTTTTCTTAAGGGAAACAAAATGAATATCATCAGAATTCATAATTTGCCTTATATATTCTAACGCAAAAATCCTTACCGGTACATATCGAGGCAGTTTATAGGGCGCCAATTCACACCCAAAGACTCTGATTTCTGTGTGATTCTGGCATAAATACCAGTCCCCGGTCTGAACATTGTCCGAGAGATGCAGGATCCTCTGGACTTCATCATTAATGCATGGCTCAGGCATGCCATGAAACATACTTACCACCCGGTGGTAAAACCGGTCAATGAATGTTGTGAAGTCGTACTCGGCTGAATTGTACTTCAGGAGAGAAGTCCACGCAGTGAATGGCTGGGGCTTCCCATCGGCATCCATCTTCTGCATAGAGAAATTGAACCTGTCGGCTTGGAAGTAAAGGAACATGTAAGCCAGAATGGACGAGTACCTAAACATTCCTTCTGTGGAAAAATTGACGAATGGCTCCTGGATATTATTGGCCAAAAAGGTGCTATAGTCAAACTGCGTGGTTGGCTGTTCATCATTTGAGAAGATGGATAGAAAACCCAGAATGGGCTCGTCCACCCACTGATCAGAGTAGTATCCAAGCAGGTCACATAGAGAAGAAATAATATGATTCCCTTTGACGGAAAATATGGAAGAAGGATACGGGGGGTTGGTGGTCGGGAGTGGAGCTGAAGTGGGAAGAAAGAGCTCAAAAATCAGAGCTCGTTGTGGGAAATTCATCTTCTGGTAAAGCTCGGTGAGGATTTCTAGGCTAAAGGGGGACGCGGATTCTGCTCGGGTGATTTGTAACATCTGGTCGATGTCCTCAGGGGTAATGAAGAAAAGAGCGTCTCCAGAAGAAGAAAGGATGGCTTTCTGGTCAGGGACATAGTGGGCCTGGCATTGGAGAGCGAATTCGGGGAAATTACGGATTTGAGGGAAGAGGTACAGAGGTAAATTAGACTCCCAGAGTCCAATTTTGTCCCTCTGGTCCAAGAAAACCTCCTGGATCCATGACTGGAGATCAGAGAAGTCGAAACTGCATATGGTATCGGCTATCAAACGGTCCTTGTCAACCAGGGGAATTTTATCCAAGTCAACCGGAGGAGGAACAAACGGATTCTCTTCCTCTTCAGCTGGCTTCGTTTTAGACACCATCTCAGTGATTGTACCTGCAACAAACAACGTTAGTGGGGTCTACTGGGGGTGGAGGAAAATGACGGGGAAGCAATGGGAAGACGATAGATACGTTCTCTGGTGCGATGGATGGTTCTGGCGCGAGGGATGAATAACGAGTGAAAATTGTCGCAACGGTATATTTATTCAAAACTGGGTCATTCGGACGCGGGAAAACGGTCAACATGACAATGGGCATATTATCCAGTTATTAATGGACAACGGGCCACTTGGGGTGATCTTGCAGGTGACGGTAACCAAAGTATATGGACGACTGATGTGGAGGTTTGTGATTGGGGGTAAAGTCGCCAAAGGGGGTTAGCCGTGAATGGAAAGGTGAAGGCCTGACAGCAAGGACCGATAGCAGTTATGGGATGGGACTCAGACCCGAATGTGAGTGGGACAAGTGGGCTCAGTGGAGGGTGACGTGCAGGGGTGACGGGCTGTCATTTAGCAGGTGGGGGATGTGACCTCTGGACCAATAGAAACGTGCCATATGTAGCAAGGGGCCCGTTGGAAGGAATATTCATTCCGGACCCCCCCCCCTTTAGTTAAAGATAGAACACCCGGGGGGGTCCGGAATGCGTTAAGAACCATTGATATGCGTGCTTGTCTGATGACCGTCCAGATCTGCGCACTCCTTAATATCAATTCTGGACCCCCCCCCCCTCCATTAAAGGCAGAACAGAGGGGGGGGGTTCGGAATCCAATGTGGATCGTCGATTTGAGCGCTCCGTTTAGAACCGTTCATATCTGCGCCTGCGTTATAACCAATTCC